>JAHWFP010151044.1:1000-18928 GCA_023313725.1 Lithobius niger | reverse complement strand
CGTTCGTTATAACATGGGTTGAACACAACTTTGCTGCTGGCTAAATTAGCAGATCGAAATTTTTTCTCGGCCGGATTCATTTATCATTTCACGAACGAGGAGATTTATAGCTTCCACCAGGCAAACAGCCATTAGAGTGCGTGATCGTTGGATATAAGGTACACAGACATTTTTTTTGTAACCATTCGATATATAAAACTGAACGTTGTTGACAGGAATTTCAGAAATGTAGGTTACTGTGTTGGACGTTAACATGCTGTCTCACAACAGGTTAGCAATGCACGCGATAGGTTAAAACATATGCCGCTTGAGTTTGAACCCGTTTTCATCATTCTTGTTAAACCCTTACCATGGAAACATGTAAACTGATAATTTCAAATTGAGAATAGGCCCATCTCCCATTAAAAAATATTTTATTTTCATTGTCTAACCTCTTAATATTACTCTTTAAATAAATAATTAGCAGTCAGTAATACAAATAAAGGATACATTTTTTTTATTTGAAATGTTCTGAATACTGTGGTGAGCTGCGAGATTTTGTTCCACTAAGCAGCACAATAAAAATACTGCCCAAAATATAGCACCGCATTTTTATTGCTCTTGTTGGAAAAAGCCTATTTTCACCTTCCATCTCACCCCATAATTACTTAGAATTATCACAGCGCAGTTTAAAGTTGTATACTATATGCTATTCTATACTATACACTTTGTTAGGTACGTACGTCTGTTGCAAATTTGGAATTACTCAACACAACTGTACATGTGAATCAGAATCATGTCACTTACACATAGCTTTCTAAAAACACCACACTACCATTTGCATCACCAGCTAAATCCTTTTGGTGTCAATGAAAAAGTTAAGTAGTGGATTTGTGTCTTCTTACAGGATCAGATACCTTTTGTAGAAATAGAGGGTGACACAACAAAGCTCGTTCCAGTGACATGCAGCGCCCCGCACGGTTATGTTATGGGTCCCATTTTGCTTTTAAAATTGAGTAATGCAAAACGGTGCCTCATCGTTTTTCGTTTGAGTGGTCCCTTCTTGCTTATGACTGAAATACACAGACGGATTTTTTTAAGAGGGGGAGGGGGGGATGACTGTTGCACTTCATGTAGACATACGTGTAGACATACTTGAATCCAACTAGACTAAAGTGACGATGGTGGCACGTAAGAAAGATCAAAACAATGGCACACCAGATTACAAGGTTGGTCATGTCAAGACGCTATCAAATATATGGGGGAAAAATGAAAAATTTGAGTCTTTGCATCCCTGATGAGCTCACATGGACTTCACATGTGAACGTGATTATTAATAACTTAATAAAGCGTATAGGATGACAAGCCCTTACCTCCGACGTTAAATAAAAAACTTGGCCATTGCTACCAATTATAGCAATGGTCAGGTTTTTGATTAAACATTTGATCTAATACTCGGTGGGATTAGCTTGGCAACTAATGTAGCAACTTGGTGGCAGCCATTTTTTTGTTCTAATATCACTACTTTGATTAGCTGAAACTTGGCGGATTCTTTCACCCTTGTGGGTTTTGTTTCAGATACAAACTTACTGACAGTGCTTGACTGGACGACATTTGACTTGTAACTTCAACAGCGTCTGATAACGAATGCTACATCACTTGGAAAAGGCAGAAACAATCTTGAACCTGGCCGATTACGTTGGCAAGTCTGATTACCTTGGATTTAGAGATCATCCTTATTAAAAGAACATGTCCAGGGACAAGAGGAGTTAATTTTTGTGACTTCTTACAATCTGCTAAACAATTTACTGCAGCTCTGGGGCTACCCTTTATGCACTAGGACGCTTCCACTTGAGTCTTCACTTACTTTTTTGGTCTTGCATGACTTTGTACAATTGGTTTTTCTCTATTTGTTTTGTATATTTGCCACAGTACGTATTAAGGGTGAGGATATAGGTTTTTACTTACTTGGGTGATATAATAAGGGGAGCCAAAGTAAAACACGGCCGACAAAAACAGCACCCATTTTTTTCCCCGTGACTTGATTACTAGTAAGCCGTTGATCAGGCCGAAAACATATCGGTAAAAAATTCAGAAATAAATTTTCTCCAAAAACTGTATTCGTATTTAGCAATAAGTATTCCTTGTGACCACGAATTGTCGTTCTTGTTCTGTAACTGTGATTTTAAAGTGCTCGTGCTGTAGTTGTGATCAAGCTAAACGAACGCTAAGCTGAACGGTGGAGACGGTTTTACTTTTTTTTCCGACAAACCCAATAAAAATGTGTAGCAATAATTTGTTTCTGATCTGAGCTATGGCTGTTCGTCTATACTTCAGGTGCGTACCTTGTATAGAGCAGTGACATTTGCTACCATATTGGCACCAGTATGGGTTTTGGAGGGCATAACTACAAGGTGCACTACATAAAAATGGAGGGAAAAACAACGGAAGAGCGGATTTCTTAGGCTTAAAATAACGTTGTTTTCTCCAACAACAAAAATCGCGCGTTTTAGGTCTAAGAAATCACTCTTCATAATATCAGCTTCAGTATGACGCCCTTCTGTTTCTCTCTGCAGTGCCCCTTGCAGCTAACCCATTAAGGCTCCAGCATAGAGTTATATACAATAATACTACGTCGTGTCACTGCTCTATTGGGCTGAACATTAGGCAACAGCCGTAGCAAGGTCCCCAATTGTGTTAACATTTATTCCAAAATGGGTAAGGAAAATGTGTTATTTCCATTTTTTCGTCCGAGTCTAATTCCATTTACAATTAGAACTACTGTAGCAGCAGTAAAGTTGAAACTCGTAATGAACAAGTAGCAAGTATGGTGCTTTAGCATGGAGCTACACGTGTAGGTTGGCTCCAACGCATTGAAGCACTTGCAGAAGTCTTGATGAAAAGGCACAACTCTAACTTTCATCTGAATCTGATTACCTGTGTTTATTCTGCAAGTACAGCAACAGTTCATAGTAAGAACTTTTATACACTACTAGAGGAAGCCCGTGTTACGCACGGCTGGTCTTGGATGTACCGTTTGCAACACTGGCACGGTTTGGTTGCTCATGTGTATGTCCATGTTTCATCGAATTAAGTTTCTTCACTCCCAATTTTGTACACACTGGCCAACAAACGCTTTCATCAAATTAAGTTTGTTCAATCCAACTTTTGTGCGCACTGAATAACAAACGCTGATTTTCGTTCGCTTTGCTCACTCAATCAGCGCATCCCATGACGCAATTCAGTGGATGCACCGTGTTAAAAATTGGCACGGCGATGCATTTTCCAGCATCGTTGTGTGAAAAAAATTGCGCTGGCTAATAATGTTGCATTGCTTGCTGAAGTCCGTTGTACGGCCGGATGGTGTTGAAATCTTTATCCTGGCGGTTTTAACATTTTTGTTTTTTGGGAGAGGCAGAAAGCAAATCGCCCGGCCTAACAATGCCTCATTATTGTTTTGTTTTCACTTGGACAGGTCTTATTGTTTCCGGCCACTCTGCAAGGTAGTAATGATAAACCTCGTGCTCCGCAAATTGTTGGTGTGCAAGTTGAAACAATTTAGCTCAGCTCTGAAAGCCCGCATTTACGAAATAAGTAAGCCATTCCATCGTGTTTAGGTGCCAATTTCGTGGCTTACTTTGATTCAAAACTATGCCTTTAGCTGTAACACGAATTCTTTCATTTTACCCATCAACAATCAACGGTTTAGACGAAATTGTTAGGCATCGTAGCAAAGACATACCACGTGCACGAAGAATGAAAAGCGATCACAGTGATTGTTTGCTTATACTTATTTCAACGACCTTATTATCTACATATATAATAGGCAGCAGGCGGCCAAATCACCGGCCACGCCATTCCGTCGTACAATCAAGTACCCCACCCTGTAGTGCCATCTGCTACGGGAATCGGGTTCAAATTCGGGTTGGGACACTTTTCCAACGTCTTCGAACAGATAGCGCCACTTACCAAACCTGCCATCTCGCCGTCTATTGGCGGCCTTGGACTACAAGTTCGGGTTGTAACACTTTTTCCAAAGTCTTCGAAGAGATGGCGCCACTGACCAGATCAGCCGCACCGTTTTTGGGTTCGTTTTTTGGTATTGTTGTGGTGCCAAAGCTGCCAACAAAGTGTTAGTCGCGTGGACTGTGCCATTGTCGGCGTTTGAGCTAAAAAAAAAAAAAAAAAAAAACACCAGACAACTAAAACCAAACAACGATTGGTTCTTAATTTCGAGGCCCCCAGTGGGCCTCGAAATTCGCAGCTTGATACGATGGAAAGGCGCATTTATTTCCTAAATGTTCACTTTCAGAAAGGAGTTGAATTGTTTTTAAGTGATCGGCAACAATCGTTGCTTGCAACAATGTCGCCATGCACGGTACCGAGGTGAATTGTTTCAAAGGATTAACTTAAACATAGGGCTACTTGCTAACTGAATGCTGGATTTCTCGGGGCTTTTTTTTAGCCTTCACTCAAACATACGCATGCGACTTTTCCGGGGCTGCACCAAAGGGGAAATGTCAAGGGGCGGCGTTTTCGGGGGGTGCGGGAGAGGGTGCCAGGGCAAGTGTGTGTGGCGGCCAATGCATGCTACCGTAGTGAATTGTTTCAAAGGATTACTTAAACATGGGATGACTTGCTCACTGAATGCTGGATTTCTCGGTGATAGGGTTTTTTTAGCCTTCAGTCAAACACACGCCAGCGACTTTTCCGGGGCTGCATCAAAGGGAGAATGTCACAGGGCGACGTTTTTGGGGAGGGGGAGGCAGGCAAGCGTGTATGGGGAGGACACGTATGCAAATCCGGGCGGCGGCAGGATTGTGGGAATTGGGGGTTACAGTAATTGTGGGGGGGGGGAAGGCCATATGTGGGAGCCATTCACATGTTCGGTCTTCGGTTTGATAATTTTAAAACCAAAGACCAAACACCTGAGGTGCCAGAGGGAAGCGGAGAGATATTCAGAACCCGCCCTATGGGGGTGCAGGAACGGGATGCGGTAGGGGAAGAGGGAGCAGGGAGTGTGGGTAGTGGGTAGGGGGGCTGCACAGCATGTGCACGGGCACAACTAGTGTAGAATATTCTGCGTAGCAGGACATAAAGGACCATTTTGGGTCACAACGAATACTTTAACGCTAAACAACTGGGTTACACAGCAGCTGTGTATATGTACTATATAACAAATTAAAGGTAATAGTACTCTGTACTACAGGAACGTATATAGTCATTAAAACTATTGGTCTAAGCGTTAGAGGTTATTTTACGTTTACAGCGTTTTACGATGAGCAAATGCACGTTTTTTTGTCTTTAAGTTAAGTACGCTAGTAAACCATTAAAAATATCGAAATAGTTATTCTATAATGAAAGCTAGTATGTTTCAAATCCTTTAATCTGATGTAAAGAAAAAGAAAAACGGATTGATAGAAGCCAAGATATTAAAAATATTAGAAAACCTCTCACTGGCGAATTTTTTTCCAAGATGGTGGCTCATTTCTGGTCTTAAAATTGCGAAGACATTTTGTTAACATTTATAACTTGCTTCTTTATATGCTTCTTCTTCAGAAAATGAAAAGTTACCGCTTCTACTAAAAAATGCTGCCACTTGTTGCTTTTTCTGATTTTACTCCTAGTTTAATACATTTACCTGTAATTTTTTGAATTACAGCAGACCTCGTCCAAGCCTGGAGGTGGGTACCACCTGGACGATCACCCTAGGGTTACGTACTGGCACGCCAGACTCCAGAACCTTAAGTGTTAACGAGTAGGTAACAAAACAGTTTCTTTATGGAACGACTGACCGAGGTCAGAATGAGGCTCGAGGCAAGAAATTAAGCGATTAAGTGTTGAATGAAGAACAAATGAAGAGCAAAACGTGGCATCAGCTGGAAAGGAAGGCCAGTCATCATCTAGGAGCGTACAAAAGGACGCTTGAACGGGGGTGAGACCAAAGAAACAGCATTGGAAACAGTATCCCGGAGAAGGAACGGACGGGCAAACTCAGAGAAAAACAGGTGCCTTGTCCAAGACGAGGATGGAACAGAATCCACTGGCTGATATCCTAGGTCCCGGTAACTGAAAACGAGAGCAGTTGACAGGAAGGAGGGTGCGGGACATGTTTCGCTGTGGCACGTGGCACTGTTTTAGCAGAAGAGTGCCGTGGACAGAACATGGTTGCAGAAAACAGCAGTCTGTGTAGGGGCAAAGTGGTCCAAGCAATCGTGAGGCGACGATCATGGTAGATGGAAACACCTTAGGTACCCATACCCGGAGAAAATGGAGTGATAGACGGGGAAAGCCCAAACAGATGACATGAAGCGCTGCAGATTATGAAAACAATGGAGACACAAAGGAGCACAGGACATAGTTCGCTTGGTTGTGCGGTTGTGTTGGGCTCGCCGTCGCTGCTTGTTCGAACAGTGTGTTTTTTTTTTTGGGAGCGAGCCATAGGAAAAAAAAAAGGTGACAATGGCAGAAGTAGCAGATACTGGGTTATTGAGACACAAAACTGTTGATGTGATCCTGTGCTATACTAATGTTTTTTGTTTTTTTTAGGTAGAAATCTATCTGGAAAACAAGATGAGGCGGAAGGTGCACAGCCGCAATGATAGATTAAGTCTGTACCGTGAGTAGGACACTGCATGGGGAGAGCACGGCGGAGAGCGAGCCTTATACTGAAAGAAAGAATGGTGCTGTTCATGAAACCATGAACTTGTACCCGGGATCCTCCATAGAGGGACTTGGCTGGCCAGAACCGCTGGGGGTGCGTGGACAAAGAACGAGCAAGTTTCGTATCATTCGTTCCACTCTGAACTTGATATTTTATTGTCTTGCGGAGGTCTTTGGGTCCCAAGAAGATCTCCAAGAGGTCCAGAAGTCGCATATGCCTGCTGGCCATGTTGGATAGGAGGCATAGTGGTCGCGGCAAGAGTCATACCTAAGGATGTATGGAAGGAGCAATAGAAGACAAATGCAGCAAAGGAGAGCCAGAAGGCAACCAATGGCAGGTAGGCAACAGATGACAGGTGATTGAGAAATTCGAGGGCTCTGGCGACGGTGACAAAGTCCAACAACTAGAGGTGATGATGGTGGTGTGGAGTGTCGAGAAGCTTCCGGAAGAGCACCAGTGATCCGAACCATGACGAAGACTTCCCAGTTGTTGAGTAGAGAATGATGACGACAAGTGGGTGTTATAAGACAGGAGTGTCCGATAGAGATGGAGGCGAGAGAAGAAATGATCAAGGGCGTATGCCGCTGCTGGGCTGGAAACTGCGGAGCACCTTGCCGGTGTCTGGATGACAGCTGAGAAAGGAGAGTGTTTGCGGAAGACTCTACGTCAGATTGTCACCCGTAACCCTTGCATGGGTGGGGTACGTGTTTTTTTTTTTTTTTTTTGTGGAGAAATTCCCTGAACCAGGTAAGTCAGCGTAGGCGTAGGTCCCGAAATATACGGAGAAAGTTCATGTGCTGGCTGCAGGAAAGCCCATGTGCTGGTTGCCAGGAACGCATGTGAAGTGCAGCATCAACAGGGGCCGACCGGAGGGTAGGTGGAAGTTGCCTGGCGAAGAAAACAGGCAGATGAAAATTCTGCCTATTGGGTGACGATAGAGCAAGTAATATTGACGATGTCAAACAAAATGCTTGGAACGAATGTGGATAGAAGCAGTTTGGCAGCTAGACTGGGCAATCAAGAGGCAGGCTGACGACAGGGTTGTTATTTTTTATGCAGAGGGAAGGATTTTGAAGTATTGCAGACAGGTTGAGGACACTAATGACAGAACCAAGGACTAGCAATAGGGTGAATGAGCAGCAGCCAGCCGCATGGAGAACGGTAGACTGAGAACAGCTGACGGACTGTGCCGAGTGAACTTGTCAAATTGCCGTAAGAAGAATCTTAGATGTGACGAAAAAGAAGCCAAAGTGAAACTCAAAACAACAGGCGACAGCTGAGATGTGATCCAACGCAATGAGGGGCTAGGGGTTTCCTTCTGGCGTCGTTTGTTTCCTTTTTTTTTTAATGGAAGAGCCTTGTAAACAAGCGCAGGATGAGTGTAGGTGTTTGAGTTATAGGACTATGAAACATCTTTTTAGTCCCCCCCCCCCTTCCCTACCGTTCTGTGATGACTGGCGGGATGAGGCAGAACGGACGACAAAGCAAGGGAAATAAACGAGATCAAAGCGCCAAATGACAGAATTAATGGGAGCGACATATGAAAGATCTGCATATTTGGTAGGGTTGTAAAATGACGAACGATTGACCAGGAATCGAAGCGGACGCTTGTCATCATGAAATCATTCTGGGGATGCAGGGGCCGATGTCGGAGCATAACAGAAACAAGGCGAGCGACAGAATCAGTTGGAGCGGACTGGAGGACGAACAAGTCACGACGACGTGGTGGCAATCGGGAACCGTCCAGCCAAAGTGCCGGCTAGAGACCACCTACTGACGAATGTTAGGCATCCTCAATGCGGGGAGAGCATGCAGGGCGACCGAGGTTGATGAGCGACATGGACTGCTCGCACTGGTTGTGAGGATGCATGGACGAAATGAAACAAAGTGTGAAAAGCTGGGTCAGGATTGATTGACTCCCTTCAGTTGTTGACCGAGGAGGCATATGACAGACGACAAGTGACGGCGACCACACTGGACCATAGCGATGACAGGTGACAGCGGTTAGAATATATCAGCACGGTTAGCAGGAGACAAGTACCATGTAGACACGGACCAAATGGGAGGATACCAAGATGGCCGTTGGTAGTCCAGCAGAAGCAAGGCATATGTTGATAGCTGGGTTGATGTCCTCCTTACCTCAGCAGCAATAACAGAGCCTGCTGTGAAAGGGCTGTGGAACAAGTTACTGCGCATGGCTAACGGCGACCTGTAGTAAACTGCACGAAGTTTGTGTAGAAGGAAGTTTGCAAAATGGAAATCCAAATGTTGTGATAGAGGTAGTGCACACGTACACAGGAAAAAAATGGTGAGGCGACAGGGATCACGAATGCAGCAACAGAACAAGCCTGAACTGGGAAATGCACTGCAATCCGAAACGTAGTAATGAAGACAGCGCTGAGCAGCAGCACAGGCAACAGCAACAAATCCAAATACCGCGACAGATCAAGCCCGAAATGGGAAAGCATTGAGGGCCAGTTGGAGCGACAGAAGGGGTTACAAATGCAGCAACAGTACAAGCCTAAACTGGTAAATGCATTGTGACCCGAAACGCAAGGATGAAGACAGCGCTGAGCAGTAGTGCTGGCGACAGGGTCGGGAGGAGAATAGGCAGCTGAAGGAGACGCACGAAGCCTAACCTGTGTGCATGTCTCGACGTTGAGTCAAACGCCGGCAGAACATATGTCGCCAGAGATCATGTGTCCGAGAAGGGATGAAGATGGGAGGTCGATACAGACGAAGATGGTGCATAAGGTAGCCAAGGCGACAGAAGGTAGCTGAGGCAAGTCAACTTGATCGAATAAGAGGCAGCTGGGTCCATGAATTTTTGTGTTCAGGTTTTCGTAGAACAGGCTGAAAGTGTGAGCTGGGAGCAACAAACGGTGACATGCCATAGGTGGCAACCACAGGGTAAAAAGACAAAGAATGGACTTTGCAGCAACAAGCAGGGACCACGGGGACACGCCAAGAAGTCGGTCACCCTGAGATGACGTCGAAGTGGACGAACCAGCAACCCTAAAAACGCAGGCGACAAATGAGGGCCAAGGTCCGACTGGAACACCGGAAGAACAAGCGACAAGGCGGAGGAGGCAGGAGGAGATGAGGGACACTTTAGGAAGCAGGCACCCAATCCAGCAGAAAACCCCACTAAGAGTCGAAGGAGAAGAGCTGACGTTGGTAACATCCAAATGTCGCAAAGCCTAGCGATGAGAGGCGACAAACGTCGAAGTAGAGGTGATACAAGGAGTGTCTAAGACGACCACTCTCGTGGGTGGCTAGAGAAGAAGAGATGCTCGTCTAGCTTGCCAGGCGCTTATATAGGGCAGTCTGCACATGCGCACTGGGTTACAAGCTGGCGGCCATAAGTTTATAACTTTAATCTCTAGAGGAAACAAGCATTGGGAGAGAAGGAATGCTAAAAATTACAGGCATATCCATATAGAAACAATGGTTGCAATGACATCGGCTATAAAAATCTGAGTCACTACTAAAACGAAGTAAAAAAAATAAAAATAAAACGTAATCATTGTGGCAAAAATAAAACACTATCTGAAACCACATCAACGTCCTCAAAACAGAACACAAGCCGGAACGCAAGACCTACTTACAATGCACCAAATTTAAAATCTAAGCAAAAATTTGGACATATCACATTTCCGCAAGTAGTGTTTAAAAGTTTCCAAACTTGGAGCATATACCACCAAATATACCACCACTAAATAGCGCCAGTCGCTATTAGCCTTATTTACAATCTGTTTAAAAGAGTGACCGTAGGTTCTGTTGTCATGGCGTAATTTAAAAAATACAGAAAAATCAAAGTCCATGCAGTAAAGAAAAAATGAGATGGAGATCAATTCAGAGTGATCGCAATTCAAGTGACTCCAGATTTAGAATATGAAGCCTCTCTTTATAAGATTTGTTCTGGGTACCTGGAAGATACTTGGTAACAGATTCCAATGTTCAATATCACCTACTTGGTAAGGCGACCAAACAAGGCTAGCGTACTCCAGCAGAGGCTAAAGAAAGTTATTTCAATTGCTTACATAAAAAGGTCATTTTTTTTTAAATTTTAAAACAAATTCAGTTACAACACCCCTCTACAAACGCAGTTGAATTAAAATTCCAACTCTTACTGAGGGGGTGCTCTATAGACAATATACTATTATGTAATAATGCCATATTTGCTAAGGAGCTAGCATCTGCAAGGGGCACTGACGATATAAAACAGTGATGTATTGAGTCAAGCCAATGCTCCGAGAGTGAATTTTTTAAACCTCAAGATTTTTTGGATTAACAGCTGTTGCGATTTTCAGCAAGTGGTATCTTTTCTTTTCCGATTTAACAGCTTAAGGGATTGGACATTCAATTAGCAGTATTGCTCGGCCGGTGTATGGGTACTTTACTTAGGTGTTGTATGTACACGACACAAAACGATACAAGACGAGCTGAACAATAAAAGTAACATTTTGTCGAATCCCTTGCGATGTGAAACTTATATTAAGGTTGTGAATCAGAAAAGAAAAAATGTCACTTGTATTGCTGAAAATCGCAGCAGCTGCCAACAAATCCAAAAGAATTGTGCGTTCAGGCCTGAGAAATGCGCTCTACGGTTTACTACTAAAGCACTAAATTGACGATTAATTTTGTGGAAAAATCTACCTCAGAAATCAGAATATCTACTACAGTTGCGTTGTAGAAATTTTCGACAGACAATTTTTCACTTGGTGTGAGGAGTGGAATTAACGCCATCAGTCTTTCTGACACACCACACGAAAAATTGTCTGTCGAAAATTCCCACAATGCAACTGTTGTAGATATTTTGAAGTAGAGTTTCCACAAAATTAAACTAAGAAATTTGCTTTCGCGTCATTAGCATACCAAAAATCCAATGTTTTTCACCTACAGTGCTTCTTTGCAGCTAGTTAAACGACATTCGCTGCAATATATGATGTAATAACTGTCGTTATTACGTCATTACTTCTGCTCTGTAAAGTTGTCAAATCTGCTGTTTCTTTAAGCAAGCGCTTTTGAAGACTATTGGCGTTGTTTTTTTTTGTTTCGCACTGGGGCTTTCACTCCATCAATGAATACAAGATTCATTGACCAGCAGTGGCCGTCTTTCCCTATGTCTACTACATCTACACATGGACTTGTATATTATCACACTACGTAATCCACGAGTTATGCAACTGTGGTCGTATGTGATGCTGCTTGTTTGTGACCGTAGAGGAAAGAATGGTTGGGTTGGATGGGCGGGGAGGCTGGAATGAAGAGGGCAATGGACAAGCTGGCAGCAATCGTCAACCAAGACTGGTTACATTTGACTGGAGTGACGAGTAGGGATAGGGGAAAAATGATCAACCATGGTTGAGATGCATTTCAATTTTTGCATCACAACTACATAAATTTGCAGAGCAAATTACGATGCAATACCGCTTATTTCGAGCCCTGGTTCTCAACGTGGAGTTACGAAGAAACAAACAAGATGTTAGCTATCAACCATTTGTAAAACCAATGGCTTCTGCTAGAGGCATTTCGTATACATCTGGACATCCGAAGAAACTGTTGGATATGATCGCCCTAATGAGTTCCGTCAGTGTGTGTTGATGCAGCAAGACCACACCTAGATATGACCAGAGGAAAGTTTATCAAACTGCTCAATCATCTGAAGAAAAACACACTTGCGACTACAAGACGCAAGAAGGAAAGTGACCCGAGAGAGAAGCAGGTGCAGGAGGAAAGAGCCCGACTAAGAGTATGCCTCACTTACCTCGAGAGGGTCAGTCAAAAGCTTTAGCGGTTTCTGCATCAACAAGGTTTTGACACCTTTCTTAGGAAAGATGAAAAACTGAAAAAAAAGGTTGAAAGGTAAGTTGATGAAGATTACAAACACCAGACAGGGCACGTGCCAACAAAACTCGAAAAAATTTCGGGAAAAAAATTTACCGCACACTTTCACAATCAAAACAACAGCTTTGTCCTGCGAATTTTCGATAGCTTGGGCTGCTATCTTCTTCGGGCCTGAAGGATATAGCTCGGACTTTCTACATTTTCCACTCCAGTTCGACGAACTATCGCATTTGAATTTGGCTGGTAACGATGCCTACTGTATTTGTGTTGCGGGCCTAGATCGTTCGTTCCTATTCTCCACTGACAATGAAATCGACTAGCCAGATTGTTGCTCACTAAATGCTTCACTCTAGGAAATGAAGGGCCTTGAATGTTCATCAATTGAACATTTTTCTTCTCATGCTCTTGAATTGCAATAGATTCAAGACACCTGAGATGTGGATCTCTTGTGGAATTTGACCTAATCAGTGTCTTCGTCTGCTTCCAGTCAATCTCGTGCTCAGTCGCCATGCAATGGACTGCTATGCCGTTATCTTCAACTTTATTGCGAACATTTCCCATATGTTGGGCCACTCTCGTTCTTACCCCTTTTCTTGTCTCTCTGGCTAGTCGACTTCATTGTCAGTGGAGAATAGGAACGAACGATCTAGGCCCGCAACACAAATACAGGAGGCATCGTTGCCAGCTAAATTCAAATGCGATAGTTCGTCGAACTGGAGTGGAAAATATAGAAAGTCCGAGCTATATCCTAGAGGCCCGAAGAAGATAGCAGCCCAAGCTATCGAAAATTCGTAGGACAAAGCTGTTGTTTTGATTGTGAAAGTGTGCGGTAAATATTTTTTTCCGGAATTTTTCCGAGTTTTGTTGACAGTATGGCGTTTCACAGTACGAAAATTAACGATGTTTTTAAAGGGCATGTGCCGTACGGTGGATGTGATGCAGTTACGTCAGTGAGACACAGAAGGGTATACAAAATCGTGTGCGTCAGCATGTGGTCGATCTCAGGAAAGCGAAGGAAGAAAATGGAGTCACACTCCACCACATAGACATATAACACAAGATCGATTGGGAGAAAACAGATACCTTAATTATCACAAACTCGACTAGAGACAGGCACCTAAGAGAACTTCAGTCCTCAGCTATTCAGGGACGCGTAAAAGAAGACTTCAAGCTGATGAATATCAAGGCCCCTGGGATCCAGTAACTTTAAGAAAATCCCCACAAGTGACTCACAAGCAGGTAGAGTCAGCACGATAATATCGGCGCCCCAGCAACTGACAGTTTCAAACAAAAAGCACGAGTAAGAACATTATAAACCGGAGAGCAACATCATCCCCAAAAAAGGTGTGATGAAGACAGTCGGAAGAGTGATAACATCAACCTTTGAAAAGAACTTTCGTAAATTTGCAGAGTTTGTACAAAATTTCTGTATTTTGAGATTGGACGTAATTTTGTAACTTTTTATCGAAATTCACGGGGGCTTAATTATTGGCTTGAATTGAATAAGTGCACGCAAGAATACACAAACTAAATTCATTTATTGGGTTTGTCACAAAATTCTGTCATTTACATCAGCAGTCTTGAATTCAAGACAATAATATTTTAATTTCATAATTCTTGCTAACATTATAATGAGCAAAAACAACAAAGATCTCACAATCAAATATGTACCATTCAGGCAGTACTGCGGCACCAAAGTACAAACATTCTTCATTTGGTGTAGAGTAAAAAGACAGCAAGTGCCATTATCTACAAACCTTACAAATCGTAAATTTTTAACTATACATACTTTAAATGGTAACAAACAATTGCAACAAGAATTTAAAAAGTCTTGTATTAGGAAACTTAAATCTAATGCTAAACTCATTCACACACTACAAATTATTTCCTAACCACACATCTGCATTTCAATTTTCCCTCCATTGATAGTCTTATTTTATGCTACAAATTTAAAAATCTGCAGAGCTACATGCCTCCTTTTAGTCATCGTACACATTATTATAGCTTTGACCCTTCTTTCTTCAGACACAATCGTTACAATCATTGTGTACTTCAAGGGCTGTTGCAGCCCTTTTCTATGCTAAGTATTTCTGTGATAACATTTGAATGAGAATGTTTTGCATCCTTAAATTAGTACATGTAATGCTACAGTCTAAGGTATCCTATAAAAATTCTGATAGCAATGTCACTCACTATCTTTGCAGTAGACAAATAAGATGCAAGTGGAAAGGGTACTGATTCAAGATTAAAACGTGACTTGTTTGTATTCTCACCTGTAGGGTTAAAACAAGTAACATTTTCGACACAAAAAAAACATGGAACACCTATTTTCTTCAGATTAAAACACTGTTACACACAGGTGGAGTGTGACTTGATAATTTGGTGAAACCGGAATCCATATCCTGTTCCACTTAAGTATCTTAAGATGACCTACTTGTGTACTTGTGGTTTTTAATCTGAAGAAGGCATACACTCAGTACCTTGTTTTAATCCTACAAGCGAGTAAAAAGAATTCCCTTTAATCGATGTGAAATGCAAAATTCATCAGAGTTAATTTCAGAGTTATGATTTTGACGAGGATTCTAGTGGGTTTCTTTCTACTTCTTGTATTGTTTAATTGTTTTAAATCACACAGTTTCATGATCATCCTGCGGTTAGACTGTTGAGAAATCATTGCTTTTACCACATTTTTTTTTTTTTTTTACCTAATTTAACCATGTGACAAAGAATTCCCATTAGGGATGTGCGATACTAAAAAAAAACCGAGCTGAGTATGCAATGTGTACTCGAACTCAGCTCGTCGCTTTTATGCATACTTGAGAAACTCGAATTCGGTGAAAATACGATAACTTCTTCAATTTTTGGCTGATGTTGACGTTCAGATATATCAAATTCATCGCCTCGACGAGAGCTTTCCAGATGTGTAAATTAAAAGCCATTAGCTCAAACAATTTTAAAGTTATATCCTAAAAACTGGAAAACCATTTGTATACATTGACCAACACAGTCAGTTAAGCAGCATATAACTTGTTATTATACTAACAAATAAAAAAGATACTTGCAAAATAACTGTTCACAAAATACTCGCACTCGGCTCGATACTCAATTCTTGTTGCAAACTTGGCTCGACTCTAATTAAAGTTATCTACTCACACACCCCTAATTTCCATTAAACATCTGAGCAGTTAACAAGAATGCAAATTTAAAGAGGCTAAAGTAGCCATAAACGGACACAGTGAGTACTCAAATTTAACATGCTAATGCCACATAATCTTCCCAAGACAAAAGTTTTAGCATTTAACACTGATATTTGATATTGAAGTAGTGGACTTGGCAAGTTCTAATATGTCTTACTCTTACTGCTTCTACTGGATTCATTACTTTACGTGCAACTTGGTGGTCATTTTGCTGCTGCGAAATAGAATTTTTTACAGCCTGGATTTAAGTTGAAAGAATGACCAGGGCTAACAGCACTGACCTCACCGAGGAGCAGCTAGAGTTTGTTTGATGTCACAGGAAGACCCAAATGATTTTTGAGTTGTCCGAATACGAAGATCGATCTTTCAAAGCAATTAAGTAAAAATCTGAATGTTACCTTTTATATTGCTGTAATTTCAGAAGGTCAAGTTTACATACAATGTAAATGCTACTCGTCACATATGCATAATGACAAATTTTTTTAAGTAATGATTTTGTCCATGCAAAACGAAACAAAACTGTTCTCGAAACAAATTCTAATTTGTTTGCAATCCAAACCATTTGATATTTGAAACCTTAGCTAGGCAAGAAATAAAAAAAAGGAAATCCAACAAAAGACAATTGGCTTTTACCACACATGTTTAGTGCATATGGGAAAGGAGAGAGAGGGACCACTAGAGAAAAGTTGGAAGAGAGACAGTTTATATCCTAAGCACTCCACTTCTGATAATCTTTCACGTACTGATTGTCGCATGAAGTTTGCAGTCATGTGTCTAGAAAACAATCACTATGCCACAAAGTTTGCCAGATCATTGCAATAGTTCATTTACTGACACTTGATCACGTTGTCTTGGCAAACAAACTCCCCCAACAAGGCCACAATTAAACTTATGATAGCAACTTACGGGACAAAATAAATACATCTTGTTATTTACAAACTGTCTTGACATCATATTTTTTTAACCACGTGTACTTCGCTGGGGCAGATTTATGTTGAGAATAACGAAACTTGATCTGTCACCCAATCTGTCAAACAATGATTTTTAGAAATTTGTAAATTTGTTGTATAGGCAAAAGCCATGCTAAATACTTAAAATGTCAGTAGCACCCGATTGTTCATCATTTCACAGACTGGGAGACAGATCAAGTCTTATTATTTTTATGATACATCATTTTTAACACCCTCAAGGTGTATCTTGCACAAACACTTGCATTCCAAACAAGTATTTTTTTTTATTTACCGCAGCACTTAAAATTTATTAAATAGTTTGAATTCGTTGCTATACTTGTGTTGTTGGATGAGGTTGTTGAGAGTCCGGCGTCTGGTCTGTCATTGGTGATGATGTCCTAGGATCTGTTAATGCACCTGCAACAAGAATAAAACATAATGCACAAGTAATGCTGTTACTCTACTACTAATGTCACTGCATGGTGGCATAAGTCTCAACCTCACCTCCACTAGGTCGTGTTCAACACATAATGTTATTTTGTTGTCACGTGCTTCAATTCATTGACAAATTTAATAAACTGGTTTGTATGTTCACTAAGGCTGCACCGATACCAACTTTACCGATTCGATACCGAACCGGATTTAAAAATTTTGCCAATACTGGTACCGATATCGATATCCAAAATTTTGTCCAAATTTTTCATCAACGGTGTAGTCCAATAATTATTAAAATAAAAAAAATTTAAGTAGTAAGCAACAGTTAAAACATAGCTAGGAAGATACTTAGTGATTTCCTGAACAAAATGCTGCGAACCGCATGTCGAATCTCGAACGATTCCGGAGTTATCGATATTTCAGCGAGAGTTGTAGATACCGATCCGATACTGCGAATATCAACAGCCAATCTGATCCGGTATCGGTATCAGTGCAGCTTTAGTGCTCACAAAGCAAAGGTTTAGAGAATATCTATGAAATCTCATTATCGCAGATTACGAATATCATAGATTACAAACACGGATCGCACAATAGAGCTACAAAATAAAAATTCATTTGTCTTAACAATACATAGGAGGAAAATTTCCAACACAATCAGGATACTGTCATAGATTTGCATAATAAATGAGTCGAAAATATTTCTTTGCTGTGCGAGTAGTCCCAGTCTGCAATACGTCAGTTCCGAGATGGTTTGCCTGCAAAGGAAAGTGGTTTCCGTAGAATGCTACTAACGCAAAACTTGCATGCGTTTCTCAAATGCCCAAATAAAATCTACTTTTACCTCCCCCCCCCC
>JAHWFP010151037.1:0-12249 GCA_023313725.1 Lithobius niger | reverse complement strand
GTTGATGGGTGCACGTCGCTTAAGGGGCTGATTTACAAGGGTGCTGGTGTTGTTAATGGAAAACTCAACAGCGCTATGGTCACTAGTACCTAAGTTTGGAATGGAAGTAAGACCGTAAATAAGCATGTTCTCAGTCGTAAAAACCAAGTCTAAAATATTAGATCCTCGAGTCGGAAAATCAACCAATTGCGTGAAATCCAGTGGGGCAATACTGCTTAAGAAGTCACAGTAAGGTTTGTCAGAAGCGAGGCCAGTCTGCCAGTCGATGGAGGAAAAGTTAAAATCGCCTTAAAGAATGTTACTAAGCTTTGTATTAAAGGAAGTCAGGATAAATTTAGAAAGAATTTCAATTTGGATAAGTGAATAACTGTTAGGTAAATAGGCCAAAATAAACTGAATGTTAAAATTTGGGATAATGACACAGAAATATTCAGACTCAGCAGAAAGGTGCACCAGTGCGGTCGGAAGGTTTCGCTTACGGACCACCATAATGCCTCCACCGTGTGAACTACGGTGATGGCGAATAATGTCGACAGGGTATCCCCCGAGAACAGTAGCATCAGCGTCCCCCACACCCAACCGAGTTTCAGTAACAAAATACAAATCATAAAAGTTTTGCGCCAGCAAAGCGTGAAAAAATGGTAAGTCTTTTTAAATACTCCTAGCATTCAGAAGTAGACACTTTAAATCAGAGGTGGGTAAATAGATAGGAGGCAGTAGTCTGTTTATAGGGGAGACTGGTTGCATAGTTCGTCGGGAACAGTCGTCAGTGGGGCCAGCGGGACTACTCACAATTAAAGGAGATGGTTTTCAAAGGGTGCAAGTAGTTGATTAATCTCCTTAAGGAGAATGTGTTTGCCTAGTCTAGTGAGGTGAAGACCATCACGTGCCAGAATAGTTGGCCTGGAGCATATCTGTTGGTCAAGGGAAAGCCTGTTGCAGGAGCGGGTTATACAAACATCTTTCATCAGTAGGTTAGTGTGTATGCATAATTGCTCGTCATTCCTATGACGTGCAAGAAGACGTGGCAACAGCCCCACCAGCGTTATCTTGGCAAGACGGTTATGGGATCGCAGTAGAGATATGGTTTTATGGAGATGTCTAGCAATTTCAGTAGGGGAGTCAATGGCTATGTTGTTTGATCCCGCTGTGATAACAAAGTCGCGTCCTTAGGAAAAAGATGGAGGAGGCCTGGAAGGGTATTGTTAATGAACTGGACAGTGGCGCCTGGAAAACACCAGGTTTTTGCTCGGCACATAGTAGGTGGTCTGACACCACGAATATGGGAGTCCCCAATGAAAAGAAGTGGTTTCTCATTGGGAGAGGAAGAAGCCGTAACGGATTTCGAAGTCAGGTAACACGATTGGGGAGGGACGTGGTTTGGGCTCAGATTTCCAGGAACAGGTGGTGGTTTCTTCAATTTACGATTTATGCGAATAGTAATATTTGGTGGTAGGGTGTGTAGGCCCAGCTGTGGCAAGTTTGTAGGTTGGGTAGGAATTTGATTTGTCAATTCCCCAATCGGAACAGTATGGTTTTGGGATAGGTGTGTGGAGCTGAGTTCAATATCACCCCCCTCTTGAATGGTAAGGATGGAGGAGCACTGAAATGACTTTGTGGTCATATCTGTTGTGAAGGAGTGACTGGAGGCTTGGTTACCAATTACATTTTTGAGTTGAGTATCTGCAGCTGGTAGATCGTCCAACTTTTTTAGAATGTCATCAAAGCCAAGTTTTAGTTGTTCCGTAAGTGCGATTTGGAGATTAAGGTGGTATTCTTGTAGTTCAGAGCCCAAGTTGGCAGACCATCGGTCCAAGTCTTGTTTAGTCATACTTGGGGTCGGGTTGGTCTTGGCCGGAAAGTTTAGTAATGTGTGTTCGACTGATGAAAGTTTCAAGTCAGTTTTTCGCAAGTCGATGTCTTTTTTCCCCCAGAGAGATTTCATATTTAGTGAGGATGTTATGGAGCCTAGTTTGTAAATGCAAATCATCCGGAGTGGTAGTAGCAGTGAGCGTTGAGTGGCTCAAGTGGCTTAAGTGGGGTTCAGGGGAACACAACTGTGTAAGAGAAAATTTCGGCAAAGAATGGGAGGATGCATCGAAGAACTGGGTCCTCCTACGCGCTTTCATGCCATGTTTCAAAAAGGAGTCACGCAGGTTGGAGTTTGGTGTGAGGTTCACTGACCCAGACTCCATGATATCACACATCGGAAGGACACAAACTAAACAAATTTTAGGTTTCACGCCGGAGTTGAGTGGGAAATCTAAAACTATTGTAAACAAAATCAACATACTGACAGCAACAGCTGATAAAATCTTACCACACTCTTCACAAGAATACGGTCTCTCTCCACGGTCAACAAGTAGTGAGCTTGTCCAAAAGCTTGTAAGCTTGTCCAAAAGTAAAGCGTGGGGTTGGTATCCAAAATGCACAAGGTTTGATCCGAAATATACGTTTAATGACGACGTGTAGCGTTACAAAACGTGTCCAAAACGTGGTAAAGTGGACGAAAAACGGAGAACTAATTTTCCACACTCTTCACATGGAAATGGTTTCTCTCCAACGCCCATACGTTGTGAGTAGTCAAAAAAGCAAAACGTGAGTACAGCAACCAAGAAAGCATATCAAATTTACCTGAAATATGTGTGGAAGGACGACATGTGAAGTGACAATACGAGTCCAATCGTGGTAAAATGGACGAAGATACGGAGAAAGATTTTTCCACACTCTACACAAGGAATGTTTTCTCTCTTACGTCGACACGTTGTGAGTAAACAAAAAAGCAAAACGTGAGTACAGCAACCAAGAAAGCACATCAAATTTCCTGAAATGTATGTGGAAGGACGACATGTAGCGTGACAAAACGTAGCACTGCTTGGGGAAAAACAAACGCACAGATTTTGAAATAACGGAGCGCACAGAAAGATTCACGTCTCCAAACACCGGGCGAAAAAAGCTTCAAGACACAACAAATTTCAGAATTTTAAATAAAGCAGTGTACAACACTACTTCAGTGGTTGATCATAGTTTGAATTCTTGCCCAATAGGTCGTGAGCGACTTCGAATTTACACAAAACAGGAGCATTTTTCCTGGACCCGAATTTTAGTTTGTGGGCGCCACCATCTGATGGCATGAATACCGTAACTAACGGTCACATGTATTGTTTTCGATTCACTTTAGCACATGTAAACAGTATAACAGATTTCAGCATCCATGTTAGTAATGTAATCTCAGCATCTACAAGTCAGGGAAAGCTCACTGGTTTCCTGAGATTACGCAGAAGGAATGGCCGTTTTAAGGAAATGTTGGTTGGACAGGAAATTCTGCTTTAAATTATTTATTTTTGTACAATTCTGCATACGTGTTTGCTTTAGGTGTAATTGTTATGCCTACCTTCCACCGCGAACCACTCGTTCCACATTTTAAGACTCCCAATTCACTGTCCTTGCAGTATTCGTGGCACAAACGCAGCTTGCTGCTGCTCCCCACAAATGTGCGTGAAAAGACGGAATTGCCCACCGACACTGAATTCACCATCATTGAGCACTAGGGGAAACCCGTGCTACGCGCGGCTGGTGTTAGATGCAACATTTCCTATTTTATGGATGTTTCACCGAATTAAGTTTATTCACTCCCATTTTCGCGCACACTGGCTAAGAAACGCTTTCAAGGAATTAAGTTCCTTCAATCCAATGCTTGCGCACACTAGCTGACAAACGCTGATCTTCGTTCACTTTGCTCACTCAATCAGCGCATCCCCTGGCTCAAGTCCCTAGAAGCACCGTTTTAAAAATTGGAATGCTCAAGCATCGTTCCCTGGCACAACGCAGCCTGGACCCGTTTTCTCGTTTTAAATCTATAGCACGTACACCAATAATTGTTAAGCTTTCGTAGAACACAGTTGAAACCTTTAGCACAGCTTCTTTGGCATTTTTCTTTACTGGGAGAGGAAGGAAGGAAATCGGCGGCCTATGGCGGCCTAACAATAGTTCATTATTGTTTTCTTTTCAATTACAGAAGTTTTATTAGCTGAAACATGGATTCTTTCATTTTACCCATCAGCAATCAACGGTTTCGACGATAGGTTTCAATCCATAGCACGCGCACCAGATATTGTTATAGTTTTCCATCCATAGCGCATGCACCAGGAAAATGTTAGGCACCGTAGCAAAGACATTACACGTGCACGAACACAATGAAAAGCGATTACAGCGTTGTTCGGCCTCTATTTCTTAATTGCTCAGTCGGGATCCAGAATTGAGGAGTTCCCTGGAAAAAGGGCACTAATGAAAAATACATGTTTTGATAAAAGGGCGAAAAACTGAGAACTAGTATTTTATGCTTAATCTTTGAAAGTTAGCATTTTCTGATGGTATATATATTCATGTTCCTTTTTAAAACATATTTTTGTAGCAATTATGTTCAGGAAAATAGGAAATTAGCAGAAAAGTCGTCAGTGGCACTGGCGGCGGCCATGTTGAAAAGCAGCGCCATCTCGTGGCGACATCCAGCGTTAAATAAAAAAATACTTGTAAAGCGCTTCTGTTGGTCGACTTCCTACTGTTTGTGCCGTTATTCCATAGACTGAGAGGTGCTCTATCTGATTTTTTAGGAGGTGAAAAAAGGGCAGAAGTGACTTTATGCCTTTTTTTCTGGGAACTCCTCAATTATTATTATGTAGATTATGTAGATTATCCATCATTATTTTAGTTATCTGAATCCAACAAATCACTCAAAATTCCAACACCCAAAAAATCTGCCATTTCGAACACGTCTCGTCCAAGGCAGCACCACAACAATCAGCCCAAGACACGCACAAAAATGAACAGACCTGCTGGTGGATACGCCAGCTAGCACACGGAGTTTTCGGCCGCTCGTCAACAATACAACAAAACAAAGAATTACCTCTTAGTTCGCATTCATTATCAGCGACTTGCTCAAAATCTGGCCCACATTCACACTCATACACTGTCGGAGAAGTCATGACGCACGTATTAACATTCCCCGATTCCTCAATTTGGCAGCTTCGCTTCTGGGCCTCATTGCAAACTAAAAATACCAAAAAAAGAAAACTTAAATCCGCAAACTGAAATCCAGTTAATACCAAACATAGGTTACATTCCCTTACCTAGGAGCTCGCATTTCTGTGCACCATCATTTCGAAAAACTCCTCTGCAGGTGCATTCATAATCATTTAGAGCTGTTACAGTACAGATTGTAGCACCGTTAGATGTTGTAACTTTACAGGCTTCTTGTTGGTCTTCATTACAATCTGTAATCAATACAAAGTTACAGATTTAACGCTACTAGGAATGAGTGGAAACAACATGTTTTGAGTACACTACAAAAATAACGTTGTGAGTTACAACACCTACATAATTCTAAAACTCGTTATAAGGACGCTCTGGGTCGTATAATGAGGTTTTAGGCGTTTTAAACCCCAACGTCTAAAATTAGTCTTCCAAGGACGAATATTTGTAGATGTTGCGTGTTTAAACGTCTACAGAATAGGTGTTGTAAACCACAACGTCTATGCGTGTTGTAAACCACAGCATCTGTAGGTATTGTAAATCAAAACATCTATAGGTGTTGTAAATCACAACGTCGATAAGTGTTGTAACCCAGACGTCTATAGGTGTTGTAAACCACAACGTCTATGCGTGTTGTAAACCACAGTATCTGTAGGTGTTGTAAGTCAAAACGTCTATAGGTGTTGTAAACTACAATGTCTATAGGTGTTGCAAACCACAATGTCTATAGTTGCTGTAAACCACAACACGCGTAGGTGTTGTAAACCACAACGCCTAAAACACCTAGCAAGGCCGTCCTGAATGACGTCACCAACTTTAAAAGTTCAGCTTAATAAAATAAGTCAAGAATGCCTAATGTCCAGCAACTCTTTGGTCAAGTTTGGTACTGGTGTGTAGTTAAACCATGAATATCAGTAAATGTTTGCCATACCCTTAATTCATTTAAAACCGTTCTGACGTTAGGGACGAATTAATAAAAAGTACCAAGTAATTCAAGAACCACAACAAATGTACAGTTGCGTCTGAGAGTGGTGGTTTAACAAGAATTTCTATGTAGTGAAATCCCCGTTTATTCGGTGTGTTTGGATAACACAATCAGCTTCTTAACTCGTGATCCTCATTTGCCTCGTGGGCTTATAATGGTGACCAACGGCTTTAGCCATTCCCACTGACCTTTCAAAATAACAAAACAAAGATAGATGACTTACGGCATAACACAATAAAATCGTGCGTTGTAGGTGTTGTAAAACGCAATGTCTACTGAAGGTGTTGTAAAACACAACGTCTACTGTAGGTGTTGTAAAACACAACGTCTACTGTAGGTGTTGTAAACCCCAACATGTTGTGACCACAACGTGTTGTTAAAAAAGGAGACAAATATGTGTTGTGATAGACGTTGTGAATCACAACGTATATTTTTACAGTGTGGTGTTGTAAACCGTGATGACGGGGCAATATCTGTCATTTAAATTGAGTTACAGGATTCAGCAATCCAACTTCATTGATATGGGGAGTGTACATGTTGCAGTTTATGCTGCAGACTATTGACAAACACTCATCAAAAACAGTCACAAGGCAAATAACAATAAAGATTAAAAAAAAAGAACAACTGCAAAAAAGTTTGTTTGTTTGCTACATTGTCGCTTTAATGAACTTTTCTGCAAGATTCAAATATCACAAAATAGTATTTATAACTAAATTTAAAATTTCTTTTTATTAAAATTTGTGTTTATTTTGCATTTATTTAGTATTATTTGTACTGGCAGCGTAATATGTAACAGCGGACTACTCAACAAATATTCCAATTCGGCCTTGTGTCAATACGAAAATCACACATTGAAAAAATAATTTATACAATGTTATCTTTCGATTATTATCTACAGGCACTTCACGAACTGTTTATAAGACAGCTGCTAGGCAATCGAGAGCTAGCATTTATCTATTTCAAAAAATGTTTCAAGCTGTAGTTGGCAGAAAAACGCATAGGATAGCCAACGGCGTCGAGGGAGTTCTGCTAATAATAACGAGTAGCCCGGCCACGAGTTATTGTTGCTCGAACTCCCGAGACGCCGTTGGTTATCCTGCTTATACCAACCGCATATTGTTCGAGTCGTGGCTGCAACAAACAATAAATCGTGCTGACGTTCTTTAATTCAGAAGCTTGACAAGGCGACTGTGCGTGCAACAATATTTACACAAAGACAGCATTGTTACTGCTTGTTTGGTGAAGGGTTCTGTGCTCGCGTTTATCGACTGTAACTTGATTCCGAAGTTCCCCATCAACATTCGTACCGCGGAAACTCAAAGACGAATAGCCCCTTCAGAAAACTTCTCTTAAAAAAGTTATGTAAGAGAATATTGTTTGAAGGGGCTATTCTGCATCGAGTTTCTGCGGTATGGACAGTGAAGGGGTACTTCGGAATCGCGTGATAATCCAGAGAGAAAAGTAGGGAACCATTGTTGGCTAACTGGGTTATTCATCGTAGTACGATGCATGACGGTTTTGGAATCTTTAACAGTGATGCGTTAATATAAAAAAAAAACGTGAAATTTCAAGATGGAGAACCAAATGAGCTTTATCAGTGATAAATAAACGTGTTAACAAATAAATAAACAAATAATGAAAAACAATGAAAATATGACCATGACGAATGCTGGCGTGATGACGATGACTTCAAAATGTTGAACAATGATGCAGTAAAATAAATAAAAAATAGTAATAAATCTGACAGATGGTTGTGTCAGCATGGTTAACATTAGGCTTCCCTGGGATGCAACCTTCTTCGGGTAGTGTGGGAGCTACACACCAAATTAACATAAAACGTGTAGGAATAACAAAGAACTACTACTCATAAATTGGTTTGGTTATATTACTTAAAAATATAAATAAGCATTAAAAACAAGCATTAATAAGCATATAATTTGCTTGTGTCATTGCAGTCAAGCTTGATTCCGAAATACCCCTTCATACAACAATAAAACTATTCCTTCGACAAACTTTACTTTGGTACATTGTTGTTAGTGGCTTTGGCTTCGGCTTTCGCTTTGGTTCAGAGCTATAAATGGGTATGAACTCAAAAATCTAATTTACATTTTTAATTCGTTTGTCATGACGGTTCCAATTCTTTTTTATTAGTAAATTGACTGCATTCACACTGATTGTGTGGTCAAGGTTGATTTGACATCGCCTTCCAAGGACACGAAATTACGTCAGGAGTAGCAAGTTACAGACAAGTGAGTTCGTATTTATCGAGCATGTAAAGAAATTCATAACAGTTCATAAAGTTCTTAAAAGTTAATGGAATGAACTATCGTTTTTTTCCCAGCGTCACGTGAATTTAAGTTACGTCTTTCTGTCCTTCGAATACTGTTTCTCTAAAATCAGTTATTTTTAACATAAACCTTTTTCAATAAAATTGTAGATGTGAAGAACGGTAATGTTAGAAAAATGCACAGTTATGTGAAGCATCACATAAATGATAACCCGTGAAAGCAAAACCCCCGATTGCAGTTTTTTTTATTTGATGAGAAAAAATACATGGAGGTTTACTAACGAGAGTCTTTTCGTCGACCCGTATGGAACATTTTCAATCAACACTACTTTTGCAGCAAGCCTTTTGAAGAATGTTTACCATTGAAAATATAACATTGTTTAGCATTAATTAAACGCGACGCCTGTCTTAAGATTTGATTTTATTGTAGATGTTTACATGGGTGGATGTTATCTATAACTTTGTTAGCAACGGTTCACTAAAAAAAAAACTTGGTGTTTGATGTCATATTCCCCTCCCCTCTGAAATAAAAAAAAACTGTGCCAGATAAAACCATACTATCAGAAATCATGCACTTATTATTTAAAAATTATTTTTTCCCACTTACCAATAATTTTACATCTGTCTGCACCATCACTTTCATATAATCCTTCACATGTACATTCAAAGTTAGTAACTGATATGAGAATGCATGAATTTGTTTGTCCCGATTCTGCTACTTTACATTCGTCTTTTTGTTCTTTGTGGCATCCTACAAAATAAAATGTTTATTCTGTATTAAAATTTAAGGTATAGTGTAGAAGTAGTAAAGAAAGGAACTGTTACTAACAACCAAATTTTAACAAGTGGGAAAAGTAAGCACAATGGAAGGATGCTGATTATAAATAAAATAAATTTCAAATTTATTGAGTTTTTATTGAGGGTACAGTTGCCCTAATATTTAGGTTAGGCCTGTTCGACTAGCCCCACCCGATCCTTGAAAACGATGCAGGCTACAATACATTGCAGTTACTTGACCGTTCACAAACCAGCTATTGTGGTGTTGCTACTACCTCTCCTCCCCAAACATACATGTACCACACTTTATCATATGCAATACACTGGCTTCTAAGAAAAGGTTTTAACTTTGATGAAAGTCCCATCTTCTAAAATATGGGTCTAAAAAAACCCATTTTATTACAGAGGGTACATGGATGTTCGTTAACGCCACGTACTTTTATGACTACATTAATTTCAATGTCGAGCTTGTAGCGAATTAGATATTATACCACCTATCTGGATTGATGTAAGAAAGGTTAGTGCGACATTGGCTGTCCAAGTACTCACTTACTCTTACTGGCTTACACTAGATCTGATAGTATGCTGTGATTGGACGAAGGAGTTGTACCAACACATCATTGTCCAGTTAATTCGTAAACATGAAGGAGCTTTCTACAGAAGTTAGATGGGAAAAGGCAACGAAATTCTCATGTGTTTAAAAAACTATCACGAGGCAAAACCTTGGAACTGGTACGTACACAGGTGGAAATTGTTGAAGAGGAGCATATTTACATGGAAAAAAAAACAATAGTCGTAGCGGCAATAGCTAATTGACCAGTAAGCGATGTTGTAACAGAATTAATTTTTTTTAAAGAAGGAAAGTAACATGATATGATACCACTTATATAAATTATCTTTTTTTAAACTGCTTATTCATTTATATATGTGTTTTTTTATTTTCGCCCGGCAACAAGCTCCAGTGCTGTGGGCCATTTATTTACCTTGGTAATGTTTAATGCTTTTTATTTTACGTATGTGTCAACTACTCATTGTGCTGTTTTTTTTTTTCTGCCCGGCCAAAACAACCTATTCTTACGTTTCAGTTTAGTGATGGCCATGTAACATGATAAAGCACCCATTAAGTTAATCTCTGCTGCCACACCCCCATCGCAATAGCCAATGAGACCAGGCAAATTTATCTTCAAGTCTAGTTTAAGGAAATATTATTTACAAGATGTGGTGCGTTACTAGCAATGTGCACATGTGCCATGCCTAGATATGCAATCGTGTTAGCAGAGCATCTGCAACTACCTTGTAACTACCTTGCACCTAAACGCAACGTCTGTGTAACCATGTCGCAGTAACTTTTAGAGCACATCTAACTTACATCAATTTAAATCTCCGTTGAATTAGCAAAATGCTACTACCTCCACGTGCCGTCGGTTTGTGAGTGCCGAACTATGATTATTAGACCCTTATCACTTAACGGTATTAGATTAGTCAGTGCCACTCTTTGTTCAAAATGACTAGTTGGTAGAGCTCACAACTGACCTAATATTTTAAAGGCAATCGGCCACAGCCTAATGTGATTTGAATGTAAGTAGTTAATTTTGTGAGCCGAGTGAACCTTGAGTGTCATTTCTAAACATGGGCTTTAGTTATTAAGCAATTTCTTATCATTGTAATGATTCTGAACATTTCCATTCTCGTTAAACTGTTACACAGTAGACTGCCTGTGCATTTTGTTTACCTTTCCTAAAGATGACATTAAAATAGATCGCCTGCAGCAACATAAGCCAACGGGCTATTCAACAAATAGGCTCGAGGCACTTTTCTCAGCCATCACAGTGCTGCATGGGCGGATTTCAGAAAAAAATGGGTGATGTAAATAAGTCCTATGAATTTATTAATGTAAAAGACCACCACAGCAAGCTCAATCTCTGTCGCTGCATAATAAGTGTCTGTTGTAGACACGTGTCGTCCAGCTAAATTGACGGGGAATTTGTCCTACGCCATTCACATGCTTACTTAGCATTCTGCGACTCCTCAAACACTGCTGACTGTAACCATGGTGAACGTCTGCAGCTTGAGCATTCAAAAAACTCCAAGCTGGTCGACACCTTCTAGTGCATTCAGGTCCCTATGGAAATTCTTGAGAGGATAACCTGAAAATTTACTATCTTGAAACTTTCGAACTTATGGTGTCTGAAGTCTGACCTCACACCTATTTTTTCTTTTTACGTAGATTGGTCGGTGTCGACTATAGCCATTTCTTTACCATTAGAAGCAAAAATCAAAACGTAGGGGTCACCCTCTTGAGATTGCTGTTGGTCGCATTGTGCAGGACTGTCGAAAAGATTTATTTAGAATGGCCTTTCGCCAGTTGTATGGTTTCCTCCTTGTCGAGTTTTAAGCATGACATTAGCATATTGAAATTGTCTGAAGTTTTTAAATGCATCCCAACTTATTATTTTCTTTTCCTTGACAAAAATATTTCCCCCTTGCGCCTTCTCGTAAATTGGTTTTTTAAACCCTGTCCTAACCTCATGCTTCGCAAGAAAATATAAATAATTTACTTAAAACAATTGACAACTCTCAACTCCACACAAGTTTACCGTCAATAGTTTTCAACCATGAATGTATCCATGAATTTTATTATAAACTTCGGATCCATAACCCCCATTTTGAACACGGCACATAATGCTTTCCCCTATAGATTACTTTCCACGTGGAACTCCATTTCGGATCAAATAGTTTCATCTTCTAGTGTAGCCGCCTTTCAAAGGAGTATCGCTGCTTTTTTTGGTGATGTTCTTGTGTTTCGGTATGTTGACTAGTTGAAATGATCCTTTGTGTTTTTGCATGCATTTCGGTATTTTTGGCTGCACTCCGACTCTTTATGTACCTCTTTTTGTACTTTGTTGTATATACAGGGTGTTCGGAAATTGGTGTCAAATATTTTGAGGGTCCGCTGTGTGATCAAAGATAAGAAGAAAAAGTCCTATAAACATGGGTCCGGAAATGCACCAGTCTTTAGTTACAGTCCCCCCCAGGTTTGGGGTAAACAGTTCTTAAATACCTCGTAATGATTCACCGTTTCCATTCCAAACTCAGGATATGTGCCATATCATACCTGGTATTTCAGTACTTCATAATACAGTATTGGGTCGCACAACTTATCAGAGGG
>JAHWFP010151033.1:0-14065 GCA_023313725.1 Lithobius niger | reverse complement strand
CCCGAAGTTAAGCAGCATTGGGCTGGATTGATACTTGGGTGGGTGACTGCCTGGGAATCTGGCTGTTGCAGACATAGGGCCTTAGGGCTTCGGGCAGATGACCAGGAGTGGTTAACGCTCGTTAAACCCTTTGAACCCTTTGGCGGCCTCACTAGCAGACATGTGTCTGTTAACTGTAAGCAACTAAAAGCATATTTTGGCATGTTGATGATAAATCCCAATGCGACAGAAATCTTTCAAATTGTGGTAAATGTAAGGGGAAGGGTCAGAGATTACGAAAAACTAAAATTTAAAGAATGAGTGTCCACCATTCATAGAGAGAAAAATGCGTCCATAACGTTGTTTTTTTGTTACTGCATAACAAGTAACTAGTAACTAGCTAGTACCGCTGTCCCCATGCTAAATCCCATAGATCATTGGTCATGGCTAATGAACAATTGGGAAGGCATACACAGCTGAAAGTACACAGCTGCAACCAACAATGGCTTAGACAATCAACCCTGATCCTTAGATCTAGACACAGCTAGTGTGTCGCCTCTAAGTAACAGTAGAGCATCCCATTGCAGACATCCGATTGTTAAAAAAATTGATTGTGAATGATAAAAAGGCGGCTCACTAGCAGACATGTGTCTGTTAACTGTAAGCAATTGAAAGCATATTTTGGCATGTTGAGGGTAAATCCAAATGCGACAGAAATGTTTCAAATTGTGGAAAATATAAGGGGAAGGGTCAGAGATTAAGAAAAACTAAAATTTAAAGAATGAGTGTCCACCAATCATAGAGAAAAAGATGCGTCAATAACGTTGTGTTTATGTTATGCTAGCTCGCTGGCCAGCTACCTCATAAGATTTTTCCCATGTTAAATCCCATATACTTTTTGCTCATGGCTAGCACAAAATTGAGAAGGCCTGCGTAGCTGAATTTTGGCACACGGATGCATGGTGATCTTAGCATGGTCCTTTTGTTGGTTTGAGAGTTCTAGAGGTCAGGACAAATGCGTGGGAGGGTTTTGAAATTCACCACCAGCAAATTTAAATTTCGTTTCTTTTCCAAGCTATAACCAAAGATTTCAAGCAACAATGTCTTGAACAATCAACACTGATCTTTAAATTTATTGTTAAAGCATGGACGAAGTAAAAACAGAACTGTAACGAAGGACAAAATAAGGACCCATTAACGTTGCCGTGGATTGCGTAAGAATAAAGGGATGCACGTTAGATGATGGTTACGCAACAATACGAGCATCAACGAACTAACGGGATTTTTGTTAATAAACCAAAAATAAAATGCTTGACGTTCTGCTGTTTTAGTAACAGAGACCTTCGGAGTTTCTGTATGACTAAATGTCAATGAAATCTTGAAAAGTTTAGAGGAAGGTGCAGGGATAAACAACATAACTGAAGGGGATGCGCTGATTGAGTGAGCGAAGCGTGTGTGCCAAAATGGCATTGAAGTAACTTAAACATGTGAAGAGTGGTCATACAATAAACTAAGCCGTGGCAATTTGGCTAATCTAACGGCTAATTAGCAATGGTAAATTTGAAAATTATAAATTCGAAAATTTATAGAAATAAAATTCCTCTAGAAAATAGGTACAGATGAAGTTAACACGGTGTACCCTTATGTACGTTCACAGTCTTAAGAAAGTTGTGATATCCACCCAAAAACAAAACTGGTAGAAAATTCCGTCAAGTTTCCAAAAACGATTGGCCTTTGAAGGTAGTGATATCTTTCAACCAAGGAAAGGCCGCCAAGGTCAATCCTATTAGCCAAGTTAATCGCACCCAATAATACTTTGGACGTTAAATGAAAACTTGAAGATTGCTACAGCGAGTAGCAATTCTTCAAGTTTTCATTTAACTTTTGAAGTATTAATCGGTGCGATTAACTTGGCTTGTTTTAGTTATGGGTGGATTTATTTTAACAGCCTGGACGAAACTAAAAGCTGAATTGTATAGGAAGTACCAAATAACTGAGGAAAAAACGGCTTCGGCGTTTAGAAAAAAATCAGCTCGTATCCCCTACACGAATAAAAAGGGATTAGAGTTCACTCGAACGCAACGAACTATAATTTGAACTATAATTTGTGTTCATTTTGTTTATGCATTTTTATCTTTCAATTTTGTATCGTTTTGCTGTTTATGCGTCTATTTTGTGTGTGTTTGTGGGTTTACGTTTTGCGAATTGGAGTTCAAATATTATAGTATAATATTCCCGAAGCCCGCATTGAAAAAGTAAATAAGTCACTCAGTCATGTCGGCCGCCAATTTTGAGGCCGTAGGCCGTAGGCCTCAAAATTTAAGACTTCACACCCTACGGTTTAAAACTTGAAGATTTAAGGAAAAATCAAGGCCATTTAATTTTGGTTCTCCACAACGAGCTAGCTAACTCAAACAACGACAATGTTTGTTTCCCGGCACCCAACCATCGTTGATCTTGTTCGAGTGAGCTATAATCCGATATTGTGCGCCTCGCCTATTGTTACCCTATTGTTACATGTTGCAGCATTGTAACATTTTGACATTGTTAGCCGCTCTGCCGCCGCCTCTGCCTCCTCCTCCTGTCCAATGTTCTGAAATTCTCGTGCTAATAATCAGTCATTTACGCTGTTGTAGATTGCGTGAGAATAGACATGCACGTTTCATGATGGTTACGCAACAATACGTACTCAATGCGCTTTGCGGTCTGATGTATACGTAACAGTGAACTTCAGATATTTCTGCATGACAAAATGTGAAGAAAGAAAGCTTACGAAAAAATTCTCAATTTTCCTGATGTAACGGCTAGTTATTTATAGACATAAAATTTGTCAAGAAAAAATGCAGAGATGAAGACAAGACAGTGAGTCCTTTTGTAAACGAAAACATTATCAATTTTGCTGGTGTAATGTCTAATTACTTATAGACATAAAATTCCTTTAAAAAAAAGGTAGAGCGAAATGTACGACGGTAGCAATCTTCAAGTTTTCGTTTAACGGCCAAAGTATTATTCGGTGCGATTAAGTTGGCTAATAGGATTAACCTTGGCAGCCTTTCCCTGGTTCAATGATATCACTACCTTTAAAGACCAAACCTTTTTGGAAACTAGGCGGCTTTTTACACCAGTTTTGGTTTTGGGTGGATCTAATCTACTTCCAACATGATCTTTTTTTTTTATCTCAAATAGCACGTTTATTTCAAATCCAGTCTATCACATTTATCTAATTTCTAATATTTTACTGGTATTAACACTAATTTACTAATTTGTAAAGTCCTCACTTCAGTTTCATTGCAGCTAATACGCAGAAAGCAATCCACTGCTAGTTCAACGTATCCATGTAAGCTAGTACATTTTATGCATTTGCCAAAGTCTCTTTAAAAATAGGTAGAGCGTCTGTTAAAAATAAATTTACATAAATACCTCATTAAAAAGTAACTTGCGAAAGGATATCTTAGAAGACCATGAGGTTCCTATTCCAAAAAAAAGTATCAATTCAAGCGGGACAAAAAGTAAGCCCACTAATTATTTTGCTACTGAAATTATACCAAGAATAAAACAAGTAAGACCTTCAAACCCTGATAGGTTATTGTTACAGTTTTATTAGCAAATCGTAGTTGTATTAATTTTTTTCTTTAACTTTATTTACAAAAAGCTGAGGTCCGAATGGCTGTTAAGGGGAGGATTGCAAAAGCTAGGAACTAAACAAGGGTAAAAAAAAACAGCATTAAGTATGGTAGAATTTTTCATGCAGTATTGTCATGAAGGTAAAGCAAATAACGGAAGAATTTATACGAGGGCAACAAATCATGCAACAGTTTTATACACAAAGGCAAATAAGGGCTTTTTGTATAATGTTTTCTGTTGCTTGTCCCAAAGCAGATGCAAGTCCTAGGCTGATCAGTACTTACGTATACATGATTCTTTTGTAAATGGAAAACCCCACTAAAACATGCCACCAACCATGAAGCTGAGTCAATGGACGAAGAAGAAATGGCAGTGAAGACCGTAGGGACCTGAGAATTATTAAAAATGAAAAATAAGAAAAACGGTAGCAACTAAAGTGTGTCGAATTGGAAGCCAAATTTGAATTCATTAAAGGGGGATTGCCACCAAACGACAAGCTTCAGCATCTATAGCCATTTGCCAATATCTAGTTCTGGTAAGCCCTTACTTTCAACAGGCGAAGGAGCACACAAATAAATCTCTTTTTACACAACAAACAAGCCACGTGTCTGTTTAATTATTGAGTGTAAAGTTGGTGCGCCCTCGTGCACCAGAAAGCAAGCGGTAAAGTTAAGCCTAACGACATCACGGGCGCTTTTTTTCTATATATCGACCGTTTCGAAACGCAGATTTTGAGCCGCTAGATGGGTGCCATCTGGTGACAGTGACAACGTTAACCTTGCCCGCTTGCTCCGTGGAGCACGTGGACGCACCAACTTTACATTCATTAACTAAGGCGGTACGTGGCTAGTTTGTTGCGTAAAAAGAAATTTCTTTGCGCATTTCTTCGCTTGTTGAAATCAAGTGCTACATAAACTAAATAATGGTCGACGGCGCAAAATTCTGCAACCTGTCATAATGAGAAAATCCATCAAGGTCCATTGAAAAAGGACTGCATCGTTTGCTGCGCAACGAATTTGAATTTGGCTAGGGAAGCATCCCAACTAATTGCGGCACCACGATCTCAAAGTTTGTGATGGAGCACTCGTTAATTAAAGTCGCCTGTTCACTAATTCGATGGCATTGCCCATATTCTAAACACAGCATCCACGTTCCAGATTCTCCGTCATCCATAGGATGATATCGGTCGCGCGATCTCGTTTTAGTTATGAAAATCGCGGTGCTGCAGCAAATAGTATTGTTCCATTTTTAATTTACCGCTATTTTCTTTATGCTCGAAGATTCTGCGGTGCTGCATCTAGCAGTTGAAAAGGTGAAAAGGCGCCTTTAACTTCACTTGGGTTATAGAATTATATCAGGAATTGTTTGTGGGTTTCAAAATCAATGGAATTACGTCTCAATTTCCAAACAATGCTCCTCGTTCTCCAAGTCAAAAAAGAAAATTTTCAACTAGTTAACATGCCTTCAGCATCATTGGTAATGGTAATTATTTATACTCACGTAAGGACGTTGCAGTAGTGTCGATCAATTAACCATAAGAAAGTTGCAAGCGTGTACAGTCCTAAGGCCACATAAAAAGAACGGGGCTTTAAATAGGCAGTTCTAAAAGAAAAAAATATATATGTATAGAGTATATACGTACACAATAGTGGAAAACAATTCTTACATCTTCTCAGCAACAGCGCTAGGTCAACTGGCACATTAAGAAACTCAATACCGGATATGGAAACCATTTGCGTAAAATTCTTGTTTTAAAGCTTCAATTTAGCAAGAGAAAATGGCGAACCACTATTGCCTATCACAGCGTGATACCCCATACCGTGGTGTATGATGTCAGTGTTTTGTGAGGATGAAGCATCATCCTCGGATGGTGCGCGTGGGACACACCACCCGGAAACGGAAGCAGGTGTTGCCGAGTCTCAGGTTGGCAAGGCACGACGCAGGACATTTGACCTAACTCTATGTTTGACACTAAACCAAGATGCTTTCCCGAAAACTTCGTATCATCACTGACTATCGGGCCAAAAGAGCACAAGACAAAGATGAAACCATGCTTTGTTTGAAAGTATCGCTACGAAATAATGATCACATTAAGTCCAGAGTGAGTCAATGGACAAGTGTTGCATACTCTGTCATGGTTACTCTGTAACTTTTGACTGGATGTAGGTCAAAGTTACTGATCAACTTTTTTCTACTCAGTGTCTAGTGACATATGAATCAAGTCCCAACTAGCAGACTGTGGGGTTATTTTGGCGATCCCTGGATAAGATGTGCCAACACGTAATTTCCAAATTAACCGGCTGACTTTGTTTCATTTTGTGAAGAAAGACCATGTTCACACTGTGTTCATCCACTTCTTATCCTTAAAGTGGCACTACCACCAATTGAAAACCGTTCGCAAATACTCTGGCACCACCTAGCGGCAGTGATATTGTTAACCTGGACAACTTGCTCCCAGGTGCACGAAATTACCAAATTTTCACACAATAATTAAGAAAGCTCGCGGCGTGTTTGCTTCTTACAACGAAATGACACTGCGTATTCCTTCGCCTTATGCAAGCAAGTGCTAGATACTACTAGCTACCCTAAATATTGCCATATTTGCCTACTTTCCATCGGCGATAGTGCCACTTCAAATACTGAAGAGCAATTACCTACATATAGACGTACACAACACCTGCACACAAAAAAAGCGTAAGAAAACATAACATACGTTCGATATAATAATTTCGTACTGCATCACCACAAGGAGCTTCCATAGGCACCATTCTGACCTTGGAATACATGAAATTATAGCCGACAGAAGGAGCTACTAGTATGGACTGAACTGACTGATGTAGCTCAAGCGTAGCCAGCTACACTGGTAGCATCTGCCAGATGTTTGAGCTGCCCTCAGCCAAATAGAGTTGGCAATAATTTCGGCACATTCCAATTTAACATAGGCACGTATGGAAGCTTCTTGTGGTTATAAAGCAATGCAATTGTTGTATCGAAAGTGATCCCGCTGCGTCTTTTGTGTCCAGTTGTTGTGTAGGTGTCCCAGACATAACATTTGCAAGCCAAAATCGACGGTAATTGCCCTTTAACTGCTATAAATTAAAACAAGTGTAGTTTCAACGAATTAGTCATTGTTCTTTATTAATAGCATTCATTAGTATATTTGCTGTTATAAATAATAATAATAATAAAAATATTGCATTAGTTCTATTGCCACACTGCCTTATAGTACAGGACATCACCTAAATAGGTAAGGAGAAAGAATTCAAACTCACTTTGTTAGCTTGTAATCACTGAAGATAACTAAAAAAGCTAAGAGCGAATATGCAACCTGAAACAGAAAGGGTCACATGACATTGTTTGTTCAGCAAGTTTTAATATTACAGATATAAACAATGGGAAAGACTATCTCAGTTGGAGGAAGTCCTACTTGCCACAAACTTTAACAATTTGTTCTACATTTGTCCACAAAGAATGGTTCGATTAGAGACAGTGCAACCACAAGATGAAAATATTAATACTCTGAAAAGTTCATTTACAATTAGAATGCAGTTACTCACGAACTCGAGCCAAGGGATGCGCATCCGCCCAGAGATATAGTTCCATATTTAAGTATTATTACGAGACATAGATACGTTTAATGTTGACAGTGAAATTACCTCGAGTGCATCTAGAACTTTAAAAAAACTAATCTAAAGTATTGCGAATTTGAAAATAGGATATTTACGGCCTAATTTTCTCCGAGCCAAAGGTAAGTTCACAATTGCTGCATTGAACAAACTAGGGAATCAAACAGCGATTTCTACTTGGCATATTTTCGTAACCAACGACTGTGTCGCGTATTGTGTCAATACGACTACCCAGCTTGGCGTTTACTAAATGGGAAGACTGTCACAATTGCTTGGTAATGTCGTAAGACCATTTACGCTTGATGGAAAGTCAGGAGAATGGCGGAAGGATACACGATGTCATGAGAGAATGCAAACCGGCTGCATTCAAATTGTAGAATATCGTATAGATCAGATACAGTATTGCCATATTCGCTGCAGAGTTCGCATCTGGAGCCAGTGTTAGCTGCAAAGGTCACGAGAGGTACAAAACAACCAAAAAAACAATGGCATATTTAATCAAGTAACTGCCGTGAGAGCAGATTTCTGAGGCCTAAAAATGCGTGATTTTTTTTGACTTCTTGGCAGCTGCCGCAATTTTCAGCAAGTGGAATCTTTTCTTCTCATATTTTCAACGTAATTTTTTTCGATCCTCCACATCAAGTACGGCCCCAAAGTTCTATTCACTTACCGTTAGTCCATCTCTGGCTAAAAATCCGTTTTAGGATGGTGCGTCTAGGGAATTTTCTGTTGAATATTGGGAACTCATTTAATAGCATCCTGCGATTACATGACCCTTTGCGCACTTACAATAACCTTGACGTTTCATCTGTGTGTGTGTGCATGTACTAATTTTAAATCGTTTGCTAATAATTACCATGAGATCAAAAATCTAAAGGACTAATGCGGTAAAAATTAAAATTATTTTTTTGCCATTAGACTGCCGAATAAAAATTATAAAATACTAGCCTAAAAAATTATAGAGTGAGATGTTAAAATACGAAAATCATTCCGGTTTGCGCCGACCCAATTTTTGCATTGATGAGGTTTCGTCTACTACGCCCACGGCCAACTGAGATAGTAGTAGGCGTTCCTTGCTGCGATCGGCGCTGGATAGCGATCGGCGCTTGGTTGTTATAAGGCAGGCGGAGTGTACCTTTAATATATGCTTCACAGCATAAAGGGTTTGATAAAACAAGGATCCCTAACTTTTAGCTCATTTTGTGTCGTTTCTTGTGGAATGCACATAAGTAAAGCTACCCAAACACCGGCCGTGCAACAATTCGTGAATGAAGAAACCCATACACTCTGAACATATATTAAGGCTGTTAATCGGAACAACAGATTCTACTCTCTGAAAATTGCGGCAGCAACCAACAAAATAAAAAAATCACGCATTTCTAGGCCTAAGAAATCCACTCTCACATCATTGGCTTCACTAAGGACGCCATTTTGCCCCCGTACTTCCAGGGCCTCTTGTAGCTAACCAAGTGATTGGCTCCAGATGGGAGCTCCGTAGGAAGTAAGGCATTATTTCATGTGTTTCGTTTCCTGGAAGTGGTTTAGCAAAATACGAGTGTGGTGTGCGATTAACGTCAAACAGTGTTTGCGTAAATGGGACTGATGAAATGTGCAATGCGTAATATTGACGTTGACTTTCCCCCATACTCATGTTTCGGTAAATCGCTTGATGGAAAAGAAACGTACGGATTGCTTCTCTTCTACAGATGGGAACAGAAGCGCTCGTTTCTTTTTTCTCCAACTATTGCTTAATTTGCTTACTGCTTAATTCTCAACATGCTGACAGTACAGTATGAATGAAAACAGCCAACAACTTACCTCAAATACAAAATACACCTTGGCAAAGAGGTACGCCTATAAAGACAAAGCAAAAGTGAATTGGTAGACATACATACTGCTGAGTACCGATTATTGAAAGCTAGTTTGTTAGAACAGCATGACTCAGTTGAGTTTTATTGCCCAAATTACAAAACAATAGCAATCTTTTTTTTTAAAGAATTTACATCACTGAAGTATTTCACATCCTTAAAAGAATTACTCTTAATGGCTTCAAAACAGTTGCATCGTAAAGGATACAAGTTTATTAAATATTCTAGAGGTAAATGTTTACGTTTAGGTACCACAACAATTATTTTGCTTGGATATGTATAGCATATCCATACACTTCACCTTGAATCACTTAACACTCTATTCCAGGCGCTGAAATGTCATTTAGCAAGGCAGGTCCTGTTAAAATGCCTTCCATGTATTAACTTCTTGAAACAGAATAAGGTGAATTAGAAAACTCAGCCAACCACATCTTTTCATCTAATTTAGGGAAAATAATAGACACAGATGACCAACTGAAGTCCTCCTGTAGCAAACCTGTTTACACCAATAATTTCGGTGCTAATTAAACGGTGCATGTGAGCACATTTCGAAGTTTATCTCTGAATCCAAGATCATCCAAGTTGCTTGTTCGTCAACATTGGGAGCAATTGTAATGGTTCTGGGAGCAACCACAATCATCAAGCTGGACGATATGTGAGAAACAGCAGTGTCCACGCAGTGAAAGAACTGGGGTAATGACAAAAGCGTGCTGTGCATAGCTAGAACATTACACAATATAAATCGGGCCCAAAACCGTTTACCAAAATATGCTAGAATTGTACTTATTGCCATACGCCGCTTTCCGTTAGCACCTGTATTCGGTGTACTGCCAATTTTTCGTTTATATTGCATATAATAACATTTTATTACGTAATTTCTGATGTTTAAGACAGGTTGATACAAGTGACTAGGGTTTTCAAGTTATTCTTATTCATTAGTAAAGGCGGTAGCCTTTACCGTGAGGTTTGATCTCGGTCTCCCATGTTAAAGCCGAAATTACGATGCTTAATTTCTCCGCTGCCTTTTTAATATTTTCCACTCAAATTTAGTGTATAAGCTTTGTTGGACTTGGTGAACATGTGTACCAACTTTTATTAATTTCCGATTTGTCACCTCGGAGATCTGGACTTGAGCTGGAATCGTGAGTTTCATTTTTGGCTTAGACTTCTTGTTGTTATTTGGACACGTTTATACAATGGTCTCTACAGACTAAACCATTTATTCTAGAAAGCTGGTTCTTTGCTCATTTGAAAGAGCTACTTCCGGAGATGTACCCTTTATAGAAATAGAAATTTTGATTGGTCGTCTCGTTCCAGAGTTACGGGGCCTTGAACGATCCGTTTTATTGTTATACATTGTTTTAAACATTGTTTTTCTGCAACAATGCCAATCAGCAGACGACAGACGGAAAGCGTAAGCAAATGCTAACAATGCTGGTGAGCCAACAATTTTCCCGCGCGTGAAGAGGAAGCATTATCCTTATTACGAATCGATTTATATAATGATTTCACGTCATTCTCCCGTGTTAAAGCTAAAGTGTCCGTTGATAGCCGCTACAGATAGCTGCAGAAAAACCAACTTCAAAAAGAAAGACTTGCACTGAAGGAGCGAGCGAAGCGAGCGAAATTCAGTGCCTTTTGCAACGAGTGCAGACAACCATCTTGGTATGTCAAAGTATCACGAATTAGAAAACAAAAACGAGCTCGTTTGATGTTTAAGGTAAGGATTAACTGATTCGAAGTCAAAACAGCAAAGTAACACAAATAAACTTTCCTGTAAGGTTTCACATACCGCAGTGTTCCAGTGCTGTTTCGCCCACGTGAAACCTTACTACTGTAATCAACCATGAGACACGTAAATAAAATAAAAACTATATCCCAACTTTGAAAATAGGCTACACACTCTTCTAATTTCGGGGCTAAATTTTTCATCATCATTCTAGTCCTGTCGTCTCCTTTCCGTTCATCTCATTGATTCATACACCAGTTAAGATTTCATATTCAAGACTTCAGGACTGGTATTTCATTTTTATTTTAACGATATTTCCAGGATTTCAAGGAGTCGCACGAACCCTGAATTAGTTAGTCTGTAAGTCTGTACTAAGCACACTAAAAGTTTGGATTTTACGATTTTTCAGTGATGGTCTTTGGCCAAGTAGACTGAATCAATCAGGCCTCTATAGTGATCTAAAGTAAAAACTGTAAAAACATGTAAATACAGCAGTAAGGTTTCACGTGGGCTAAACAGTACAGGAACACTGCGGTATGTGAAACCTTACAGGAAAGTTTATTTGTGTTACTTTACTGTTTTGACTTCGAATCAGTTAAACCTTACCTTAAACATCAAACGAGCTCGTTTTTGTTTTTTAATATTAGCAAGAATTGACATTATCAACTTAATGTGGGATGTCATTTGGAAAGCCTTTTCCTAGTTACGTTTTTAACCAAATTTGAAAAAGGAGAACCAAGCTTTGTCCTAGCAATATAACAGTAGTTGTTATTTTAATCGACAAAGGCTACGCCTAGAAACATAACTGTATAACTTAAATGGTCATATTTGCAATCTTGCTTGAAGGGTGAAAGCCTTTGTTTAGAAATACAAGTTATCAGTATTTTTCATTTAGATGCAATCAACTGCTGCTGAAATTGGATTTTGATGCATTTTGGAAAAGCTGTTGCTCACTCGTTAGCTGCTTCATTTCATTATAATAATAGGTAAATATACGTACTTTACAACATTTCCATAAGTTTTGTATTCCAATCCCAGTCAACACCATGTGAAAGACACTTGGTGGATTTGTGCTTTGTGGTGTGTGTGCCTTTTTATGTGTCTACTCCAGTGAAAAAGGTAAACTGCTGCTTTTCTGATTCCACAACATTAGGACGTAGCTTTTACGTGTCGTTTAGGAACACAAACCCAACATCTGTAAAATTTTACTATACAGATTTTGTAATTCAATGGTTTCCCCAAATTCAGGTTATAGCTTCTTACAAGGCCTTACTTCTCAAGACCAATTGTCAATCAGCAAAGAACCAACGTTTCTGTAACGTCTTAATGTTTGTAGCCATTAGTGACTCCTGACTGCTTGTTTGAGATATACAGTATGTTTCAGAAGTCCTGAACCAGGTAGGCCTGTATGGTATAGGCCTATACTACACCCAGAGGAAAGCTTCATTACCAAACGGTGTTGGAGTGTTGTACTTGTACAACTTGGAATAAATGCCTTTTGTTCCTAAAATGGGGAAATCACTGATTCCATGGCCTTGTACTCAAACCCAGGACTCGAACCCAGGACTTTCTTCTGGGTGTAGTATAGGCCTATACCATAGGCCTGTACCATATAGGCCTACCTGGTTCAGGTCTTCTGAGACAAACTATATATCCTCTACTAGGTGTCCACATCCACTTACCCCATTTTTTTTTCTATTTCAGCCATTGAAGTCCCTTCAACAACAGATTACAGGGTGTCTCAAAAGTCTGACTCCACCATGAATAACGTATTGCCCAACTGGTGTCGTAAAACGCGACTTTGTTCTCATGTTTTCTATACCAGTTGGACAAAATGTTATTGGAGAGGAGTCAGACTTTTGAGAAACCCTGCGTTGCTTCCTGCTTATCACACTTATGTGCTGTTTACCCGTAATATAGTTCCAACAAATACTGAAACAGAATTTCAAATTTGTACAGGGTGTTCCAAAAGTCAGGGTCACCCAAGTGATATATCCGGGTGATATACCGGGTGTTCATAATGATATACTGGGGATTTTTATCTTTGTTCATAATAAGAAACGATAATGGTATACTATCAGCATGAACAAAGATAAAAATCTCCGGTATATCATTATGAACACCCGGTATATCATCCGGGTATATCACTTCCCTTGACTTTTGGGACACCCTGTATATTGCCATCAAATGTGCACAGGACAATGTCCTTACAATACAATTGATTTCGACTGCATTGTGTAGGTGTACGTTAAGACAATTAGGCGCAAATCCTGACAGAAGGGGGAAGGCGTGGGGCATGCCCAAACTTTGACAGCTTAGTAAAATTATAATTAAAGGTAAAATGATTTCGGCTGGTGAGCGTAAAAGTGTTGCCACTTACATGCTTAACACACGAAATTCTCTTTGAGTTAATAAAAATTCTATTATTTTGTTTGTCGAAAATTAGTAAAAGCAACACCAACTCACTCAACCACCTGGTTAAAGCTCCCTCTTTCGCCACAACGCATCTTACCAGTGTGGTTGCGATGCAATATATCAGCAAGCCAAATTGAAGATATTTGTTGCTGTGCTGGGGTGGCAGGAAGACCGTCTGGCTAAAAAGAAAACACATATCAAAATTTCAGTCGGTAAACGTGAAAGTTTTCCAAATAGTACATACCATAGAAAAACGACAAGGTAAACTTTTGAATAACTCACTTGGCACCCTTAAACGAAATATAACAAGTTCCATTTTTTAAGGTGGCAGTGAAATAAATGACACTTACGTTTATTTCATTGTGTAAAGTTTATTGGTATATTAAATGCACGGCACAACTTGATAGATTGCACAGAGATTAAACCCTATTTGACTAGGTTTGTAATTATTTTTACTTGGTTGGTCACTCTTAAGTTTAAACTCGGGTTTGTGTACTTTTCCTCTGCCCATTTCGGAGATACTATGTTGAGCGTCTTCCATACTAACAGCTAATTCTCTTGACATGACCTAAGTTGGATTAGATCAGTCAACAATTTACTAACTGTATTGATATCTCTAATGCCTGCAACAATTCTGTCACTCAGCATGTCATGTACATAGTAACTAAACTGAAAGTGTTCACTAAGATTTTTCCGTACCGAAATATATAACTGTACGGTTTCACATTGGTTCTGGTACCTTTTCTGAAATCAGTATCACATTACAATTTTGTTTGGAACTAAGTCCGGTCTGTCTTTCATTAAAGCACATAACTCCTGTAATG
>JAHWFP010151027.1:0-11905 GCA_023313725.1 Lithobius niger | reverse complement strand
AGCAAAGAAAGATAATTTGTGGTTCCTTTCATAACATAGTGAAGTGAGAAAATGTTTGTTTCACTAGAAGTACTTTTAAAAACGATATAAAGGTTCGTTACTGAAAATATAAACGTCGCTCGCGCTTAAAGCATCATTCATCCTCCCCTATGGTTGCCAGGCAACAACAAATAACGCAGGCAAGCCATCTAAATTCAGCTGCCCAAAATCTAAACAAACAAGATAATAGTGAAATATTAAATTAAATCCCTATAATTTTTTTTTTAAATAAAGGTAAGGTAAAATAAAACAAATGAAGAATAAGACGAGCTCCACATGTAAAATAAGCATACTACCTAACACGAAAAACTGTTGGACTGCGTACGGCAACTGTTAAATCGACCGTAGCCGTCTCGTGATTTTGGCAGTGTTCTATTACTTTCGATAACAAAAGCGTGGCGAGTCGAAAATAGTTTACAATAAATTTACACGTGTTACCTTGAAACGTGTGTAAATCCTAGATAAACAGGGAAAACAAATACATTGACAGTGTTAGTTGTCAAACTCTCTCGTTTGTTTACATACGTAGAACAAAGTGGAGCTACAAATCAACATCTGTTTTGTCCACTCCCGATCATTTCGTGAGATTTCTTGTATCCAGACGTTAACTCTGTAGTGTTGCACGTATCTTCTTTCAATGGTCTGTTGACAAACATTATGAATCGTAGCACGAAACAAGGAATCGGTGCATCGTTATCCCGCGTTTTCTTTATCACCGCCCCTTACTTTAATTGCTGTATAGCGCCGATTACTACCATAAAAATATGAAAAACTAGGTTGCGCATCCCCCCCCCCCCATCAATCCTCATGCCAATTTGTCAATTTAGTTTGTAATACAGTACATTGTAATCAGCAGCTGGCAAATAACACAAATAAGAGCACAATGGATTTTTATTTTTATTTACCAAGACTTCTAACAAGACGGCTATCCTTTTTCCAGCAAACCCCAAGCATTCCTTCACTCTGCCGACACTTTCTTAACAATAGGGAGTTGTTTATTTGTACGGATGTCTACAATAATACGTCTTAATTGACATGTCGAAAAGATTGAGCTGCGAAATGGCTGATAGACGCGGCCTTTTTTTTTTCCCCGTCGTCTCTACATCACTTGCCCGGAAAAGCTATAGACTTACGCGCCCTGCATGTGACGTGTAGCAATTTAGCAAAACGTTACAACACTACCGGCAGTAGCAGCCACTGCACACTTTCTGGATTGCGTATTAGTTATATACTCTCCAAACTCACTCACCCTGGATTCGAAATACTAGACGACGTTTTAAACATCTCCAGAGCTTGACTATGTTAAGTTTTATCGCGCTTCGCTAACGAAGTCGAATTAGACGCCATGTCTGGGCTCGATTGAACTCGCTGTTGGCAAGGTGCACCTATCCTACTGGCAAAAACGCGCGATATTCAACGAACGCCGAGTCATTCTTTCAGTGGCCGGACTCTAGGTCAGCGTACCACCAAATCCCGCTTGATGAAAAGTCTCGTCGTGTGGCTGCTTTTTGCGTTCCTGGCGCCCTCTATGAGCCTTTTTACACGATGTTCGGGATGCGCAACAGTGGGAAGGTTTTTCAATGCATGATCGATCAATTGTTGAAGTCACAACAATATCCAACTTTTTTATATCAAGACGATATTACGTCAGTAGATGATTTTTTCGATGCTCATGTTGCTAAAATTGACTTTGTTTTGAGTAGATTAGACTTTGCAAACCTAACTATAAATGTAGACAAGTTGTTTTTTTATGTAAGCCGGAAGCTAGAATTTTAGGATTCATTTTGACAAAGGAACGGATTTTGCCGGATCTTGAGAAAGTGAAGGCAATTAGCGATTCTCACCATCCCAGTAATTTAGGGCAACTTAGAGGCTACTTAGGGAGCTGTAGTTGGTTTCGTCGTTACATCCCTCAATTTTCTAGTCGTTGTCATTGTTTATACGAGTTGACCAAAAATAACAGGAAATGGGTTTGGGAAGAAAAACACCAAAAAGCGTTTGAGGATCTTAGACATTGTTTAACTTTTAACAAGCCTTTCTTAATTAGGTGTGACGCAAGTGCACTTTCTCTTGGGGCAATTTTGTTGCAGGAGGGACCTAAGGGGGAAAGGCCAGTCATGTACGCGAGTAGGACCCTTAAGCCTAATGAAGTTAAATTTTCGGCGGTACAGAGGGAAGCTCTAGCTGTTTTGTGGAGTATAGAATTGTTTAGGCCTTATGTTGAAAGTGCAAAGTTTACTGTTGAGTCGGAGCAGAAATCCCTTGAGTGGCTCCGCACAGCAAAGGATCCAACAGGGATTTTAGTGCTGTGGGCCTTGCGCCTAGCTTGCTTTGAATTTGACATTGTTTATCGCACTGGCAAAACTAACATAGTTGCGGACTATTTATCACGTCTTCCTCCAGCAGTGTTGAACGTCACTGCCGTTTCTTTACAGCAAGTTGAGATTGAGAGATTAAGAGAGGCACAAAAGAGAGACCCGTTAATTTCTCTTGTTAGGTATTTTGTTATTTGTGCGAAACCGTTTCCTTTAACACCTTTAGGGAAAAAGGCTAGGAGGGAAGGAATTAATGCTTCTGAACTCGACATGGGTTATTGGGAGAAAATTCCGCTCTCTAGGCAATGATGAAACCTTTTGTGTTTTAGTACCTAAGGAGGAAAGGGTGCGTTTAATCGCGATTGCCCATAATAGTGTTACTGCAGGACACTTTGGCATTGCTAAGACCTTGAAATCTCTCCAAAGAAATTACACCTGGTTTGGTATGGTGAAAGACATGTCCGCCTATGTTAAAAAGTGCATTGAATGTCAAAAATGCAAAAATTCGCATATGGGTCGTGGTGGCTTGACAGGGAGAGCACCCATCCCTCAGCTACCCGGTGATGTTATGTGTATTGACGTGGCTGGTCCATTTGTTAGGAGTAGTAGGGGAAACAGGTTTTTATTAGTAACTTTGGATACCTTAACTAAGTGGCCAGAACTCTTTCCGATGAAAAATTCTACTGCAACCACCATTGCTGAGATGCTTGCTAGGGAGGTTTTTTCAAGACAGGGGGCCTGTAAAATTATGGTTTCTGACAATGGAAAAAATTTCGTTGCCTCAATTTTCAAGGCTTTATGTAAAATTTACAACATCGACCATCGTTGTCTGTCATACTATGCCCCAGAAGGTAATCAATCTGAGCGTTTAATAGGGACAGTGAAGTCTCTCATTCGTACGTGATGTGCCAAGAATCATAAGAAATGGGATTTAGATCTCCCGTTTATTGCTATGGGCCTTCGTGCTGCTATTTGTCAATCAACTGGCTTCTCACCTGCATATTTACAATATGGTCGGGAAATGAGTTTACCCCACGAGAGTAATGTTTTGGATGGTTATCCTATGGATCAGAAAACATCTGCTTGGGCTGTGAATATCACGAAACGTATAAAGGATGCCGTGGAACTTGCACGCCGCAATCTGTTAGATCAACAGAATGCAAACAAAGTTACTTTGGATGAGAAAAAAAAACCTGTTGAGTTTGTGATTGGCCGCTTGGTTCTCATGAAAGCGCACTTTAAAAGCGATAAGGTTAAGGCTATCTCTGCTAAATTATCATATAGGTGGGAAGGACCATATGCTATAAAGAAAAAGGTTAACTTTCTGACATACCAGCTTGAGAATCCTACCACTTTAAAAACTTTGAAGGGTACTTTTCATGCTTCTCAGTTAAAATCTTATAATTCCTGATAAACAGTGTTAGTGTAATCGTCCCTGGTTTTGTTTTATGGGTCTTGTGTTTGCTATCGTATTTTGGGATATGTGATGCATGTTTGGTTATGATTTAGTTAACGTCGGGTTAAAGGGCAGGTTTGGCCTAGGTTTACTATTAATTCTGGTTATTCAACTAAAGGTTTTTCCCCCTCCTTTCGTCATCTAAGTTTCCGTTGTAAACACCCCCCCCCCTCTTCTTTCTTACTTTCTTTGAAAGTGGTGCGTTCCATTGTTGGGCTGTTTTTGTACTCACGGGTTCTGTGCGTAATAAATAGAAAGATAAATGAAGGTACACTTTTCCTCCGACTGTGTTGTTTATTGTTTTTCTTTCAGTAATATGGCCTGGGGATGAGATTAACCAACTTTGCGTTGCATTGCGATACTGTTTGTGCTTTCACTTTACTTTGAAACTTGGGGGTATAAATTAGGATTATAAGATAACATTGTGTTGTGTGTGAATTGCATGAGTGTTACTGTGTTGCATAAGCTATTATGATTTTTTTAGTGTAATGGATGACGTTTTGCTGAGCAGATCTGCTTTGGTGAACTGGTTTACACTTGTGTCGAACTTGTTGGTAATGATGAAGTTTTTTACTTAGTTTGGGTAAAGGAAATAAAAAATTTGATTCAACGTTCTGAAGGTACTGAATCCTTGTCAGCTTTGATTGACTTGTATAAGAAGTTTATGCTACACTAGGTAAGATCTGGTAACACTTTGAGGTTTTTATTGTGAATTGTTTGTTGGAGGACAGTAACGTGATGTTTGGTATAAAATTTTTTTCTGGTTATAGAAAGTGAAATTTGTAGAAAAAAGTTTGTGTTTCTTCGAGGAGGGGGGGATTATGTGGGAGTTTTGGACGGGATTCAGTCTTTTGGGGGCTAGAGCGCCTGTAAACTCTTGCCTGTGCCGATCTGGGGTTTCTCCGTTCGGTGCTTGGGATTCTGTTTTTTTTTTTAGTCCTGGTAGGCACGCGCCGTGGCGTCGAATCTGGCTGGCTTTCGTCTCAAGCATTTTCTCATATCTCTATGGGCCTTGACCTTTAATTCGCAATGTTTTTCCTGAGTTTAGGTTAGTAAATGAAGATATGTGAATTAATTTATTATTGAATGTTATTTATGCATGGATTATTATTAGTAAAATAAAAACTGTGCTGTCCTGTCCTTTGGGGGAAATTGCTAAAAGGGATCTGGTATGGCTTTATGCTAATGAGACGGCAGTACTTATTAGTGCGGGGAGAAGGCTTCGTGATCTCTACCAGCGAGTCAGTGTTGGACGTACGTAACTCTATTTCGTGTGGACTGGTAGTGGAGAGGAGGAGCGAGGACACTTATTAATGGACTCTTGACTATCCTTCTTGCCGTGGGATGAACCACCGAACTGTAACCTGGGTCTTCTGGTGAGAGTAGAAACCTGGTTCCCTAGAAGAAAAAGGATGTCAGCCTAATTCCACCTGTTCAAAGACACCAAAAGGTCCTTTCCAAACGGGTTCGTCGACCTCCTTTTCCTTCAGTAATATGCCACCTCTACCATGCTTGCTTGTATGCTGTCTCACTCGTTCATTTTCCTGACGTAAGTTGATGCAATGTCAAATACCGTACTTTTTTAGTTCACTTTCGGAAACCCCCTAATTGGAAATTAACCGGTATAAAATTCTATAAAGCCATGTTTTGGAGAGTCCAGAAGAAGGATGTGCTGTACGCTTGAATGCCAATAAGCCTAGCAATTTTCTAACAGGTGTTGTGAGGTGAATAGGAAATTAGTGTGCCGGATTTTGGTCAAATTATAAAATAAGCCGTAATTTTGGAACCGAGTCATTCTCATGGAAAGCCTTACCCGTCTAAATATTGCTTAAATTTGGCTGATGTATTAATTCCTGTGTATTTTCCTTGTTTCTCGGAGCTGAAAGAATACAGTATAACTAATTCGGGAGCACACATTACAGCGAGGATCGCCGCTGAGTTTTTTTTCTCCTCGCCTTGAAGCGTAGGCCATGCAGCAAAGCCATCCGTCTATTGTAAGAGTTGTCGCAAACACCCCTGTGAAGGAAAAGAAGCCGTCCAATTGTTTTATTGTTACATATTAATCTTATTAAGATTTTAGGAAGGTTAACCTTTTACAAGTAAGAATTTTTTGAATGCCATGCCAATTGTGTACCATAACAAACTCTTGAATCTGGATTATCAAATACGGAATAATTACGTTTTTAATATTTTAAGGCTGGCAGAATTTTTTTGTTAATCCCATATATCTGCCTGGTGCAGCTTTGTAAATATACGAGTTTATGAGTGAAAGCTTGTTAATGCTGGTCACTCTAATAAATCCAAAATATGTGAATTAAGTTTTTTTTATTTCCTCTTCCTTCAGATGGTCTCTCCGTAGGATTAAAATAATACGTCTTCATTTTCAGCAACCCACCTAGTTATTTTTTTCCAGAGGTTGTAAAATTATGAGTTGCCAGAAACTCCGACCCCTCTGAGGAAGGATTTTCATTGGACCTCTTCACACCCCCCCCCCCATTCCAGAGCGAGAATTATCCTCCTTTTAAAACTAACGGCTGTATATGAATGAATTTGTATGTTCCTGGAGAGTATTGGTTACAGTGGGAGACTGAAGGCACTAAAACTTTTCATGAGTTCTTTCCTTCCCCACGCAGAAAATCCTAACATATGGGGACCTGTCCAGGATGTGAACCCAGGACCTCTCGCAACAAATAAATATTCACAACAAATTAACAAATTAATATTCACAACGAATTAATATAGTTTCAAATCCTGGAGTTGTGTATTGATAAGGATTGTCGCTAGCCTACCACATTTGCTCGTCGAATCGCCGACACACGAGAGAAAAGCAGTATTCATGTGTACGAGGCGGGTGAACAGTTAAAACTTTAATATTGCCACAAAATACGACATTCGGAAAATTTAAAAACAAGAACTATGCATTGTGGCATTAATTACAATCTATATGAAGCATATATGAATTTAAATTAAAAATAATTAGCAATAATTGGACCAATCTAAGTTTCGCAGCGGGTCTACAAGGCATATCAGCCTAGCTTCGGCAATGCATTTGTCGACACACGCGAGAGAAACATTTTAAATGCGGGAAATGCAGCACGCAATTGATCAAAATATCAATTTTAAAATCACTTAAACAGGTAGCAAATTTGAAATTACGATGCTGAAGACTTCATGTATCCTTAGGAATCATTTTCGTTAAGAAACTTACGATTTAAGCCAATAATTAATGGCAAAATGGCAGAGCAAATGTGGAAGACGAGTGAAGCGGGCAAGATGGCCGCTGAACGAGGAAAATTTTCATTGTCTTGATCCTTGTGTTCGATTGTGTGTCCCCGTAGCGGCGCATCCAGCAACATCAGGCCACATCGACCATTCACGAAGCGAGGATCAAATCACGTGTGCGGCACAGACCAATCGGGAGAGAGAAAGCCTAATTGACGTCACGAGATGGATACAAAGCTAAAAGTGAATCTTAACCAAAATAAAATGCAAACTAAGGGTAAATTAATTGACCGAAATTAAAATACAATGGTAATAATGATATAACAAAAGGATCAAATGGTAATTATAAGCAGGAATATGACTTTCCCTCTCATGATCAGCACAGATTAAATAACCTATTAAATATTTTGGTAGTATAAACCCTATCATAACCTCCACGTCAACCTACAGATTTTAGAGGGAATATTCTACGGAAACCAAGTAGGCTAGACATACACAATATTTTGCAGAATCATAAAAAGGTCAGGATAATGGAACACAGGGAATGATAATATGCAAATAATTAATTAAATCGTAAGGGTGTTTAATTCTAAATTAAAACAATTATTCTACATACGTCGAGATAAACTGGTTAAAATCGGAAGGCATGCGCAAAGATCGCTGGGCAACGGTATACGAAACTGTTAGGCCTGTAGGATAATCAATGGCCTAACACGGGAAAAGTGGTACGGGGTATGGTTCAGAGTCAGCTGAAATAAGAGGAGACGCTTATTAGGAGCCAAACCAGGCTTTAAAATTGGGTAGTTAAGACTCGGAGGGGAAGAAAGAAAAACAAACAAACCCCCCCCCCCCCCAAAAAATGTTAAATTAAATTTTTTTTGAATCTACTAACCTGTAGGATAACGAAGATGACAGGGGGGTAGGACCCCAGAGGAGGCCCGGCTGCGGCAGCATCTTCAAGAGGTAGCGAGAACACTGTGGAGATGCGGCACATGGGGATCTCTGCGGGTGGTGGCTCAGTGTACACACGGTTTGGGACAGTATAGGGATGGGGATCTCCACGGAGGTTGGCAGCGGGTATCAGCAACAGACCCGGAAGAAGAGACGGCACAGATAGATCTTGAGGTGGAACGAAAGGGTCTTCAGGCCTGTTAGCATCCTCCACAGATAAGGCTCGGTCATGAAGGTGGTGAGGCTTTCTCCAAAGTGAGAAAAGGCAAAAATATAGCATTTTGCATGTGGGAACAGGAGGGGGCGTTCCCAACATGACATCGGTGGTAGTTATCTTCGATGCGCGCTAGCCAAGCCTCCTGAGTCTTAATGGGTCTAGCCCAAATAGGCTGTGAAAATAGGCCCAGCTGTTTCAACATCATCCGTTGATACAAATTACGGGACACATAGTCGGGTAACGTTTCCCCGGGGAACTATAGAGAAGGTGGACAGTTTCCACGGTTTCGCAGGTGGCCGTTGAAGATGCAGTGTCACAGAAAAGACAATGAGAAATAAGTTCGTAGATAGTCATTAACTCATTAAACAAAACGTAATCAAACAATTGGGCCTCATCGTTCATACGGCAGTGGGAGGTACCTTCATTGGTTTTCGGCATATTTTTTTTCTCCCTTTCGTTTCCTTTCTCCACATCGGTTGTCAAGAACTCGGGCAGCAAGCGAGGAAGGGGGAATGGAAAAAGAAAAATTTCGGCACAACCAGATGCAGAGAGTACGGGGGGAGTCGCAAACAAAAAGAGGCTAGCTGCAGGTCAAGCCATCACACAAATGTTGAGGGGCTGTATCAACCTACGTCACAACCATAGTCCCACCCACCTGCTCACACGCACACATGAGCCAAATTTAACCCCAGGTCAAGGTCACGAGGCACTTTGAAAAAGGGTCCAAGAGCCAGAGATGGCCATAATTGGGACCGTATTCTTATCCTGGACACACGAAATATACATTAACTAGTAATCTTTCAATTAATTGGGACAGTATTCTTATCTCGGACTAAAGAAAATATACGTTACTAGTAATTTAGCATCAAGACAGTATTACATATTGCACGGTTGAGATACACATTATCATTGAAATTACATCGAATACAAGGATTTTATATATATTTTTTTTAATATTGTTCGTCTGGGGTGTCATTACCCTTGTCAAGGATGGATGAAAAATGAAAAGATGATACAGATGACAACTATAGGAAGCAGATAACGGACAGATAGGACGAATAACAAGAGGGATAGCTGGAACACCGAAGGAAAACTAGGGAAGTATTGAAATAATATGGTTTCCGAGTTCACTCTGTCAATAGATGCACGGGAGAAATTTCCTTGTCAAGGATTGATGATTGATGGAGAAGAAAGATGTCCTGAAAAATGGATGTCTGGAAAAAGACGAGACGTCCTGAATAAGATGATATGTCCTGATAAAGCCAGATGTCCTGAAAAAGACGAGATGTCCTGAATAAGATGATATATCCTGATAAAGCCAGATGTCCTGAAAAAGACGAGATGTCCTGAATAAGACGATATAGCCTGATAAAGACAGATGTCCCATAGAAAAACGACATGTACCGAAAACCAGGAAGGGACGATTACGGAGGACGAAAATCGGAAAGAAAAGCGGAGAGAAGCAAGAGAAAACATAATCGAAAAAAATTTCTGTCTATACATGAACTTTTCTTTCTACAATCTTTCACAAGCTGATTTCTATAAAAACAGAGCTCTATTATCAACACCTGGTCGAAATATTTGTATAGATAACGACTCAATTACTGTTAGAATTTTTTCTCCTATACATGCGTTCAAAATTTCAGCATGACTGGTTCCAAGCTGATATGCCATTGACGACAAGTTTTCCCTCAAACATATGGCCAAATTAGGAGGGTTTTTCCTACATCCGACTTCGAGGGAGACTCGGAGAGAATAATCGTTATGTCATATTGAAGGGTACATCAGTTATGTTGACAGGCCATTTAGTAACAAAAATGATTGAAGTATACTGATTATTCTGAGCATAAGCTGTAGTCTCATTAAGAGACAACAAACTTATTGTTTTGTCAAGGATTGTTATGGGATTAATTAGATGCAATTATGTAAATTACATTAATTAATATTTAAGTAGGAATAACCAGTACTTGAATAGTAATTCAAGCATAATATCCTGAATAATTCAATATTGTAATCAAAATGAAAAGCGCATGACCTACAAATATTTATTATTGCTAAAACCATATTACAAGCCAAGCTATTTTATTTTCACAAATAGAGCCTTAAAAGACCAACAGGGATTGAGAAAAGAGAGCCAAAAAATTTTAGACAAGTTGAAACTTGCAGCTGTATTTTAGCCAGGCCGACCACCCAAACTATCCTAAGAAAATCTTACGCAACGTTTACATCCGGTTTTCTTGGTAGAGCAGGCGGACATCTTGGACAATTCTCAGTAAAGCAAGGAGCGCTAGTTTCAAGCTAGGCCAGTGTTCATAGAAATGCATTTCAAGCTAACCTAACTCAAGACACACTAAAGTAATAAATACCTCTTGAAACACCTCCAATTCTTAGTATTGCAACCTGGCCCTTAAAACACAGCCTAATAGCATGGCCAGAGTCAGTCGTCGTTTTAGAGTTCAGATTGTCGTCTTGTCCGTCTGACTAGTCTAGCCTAGCCTAGCCGAGCCACCGTTGCGAGCCGAGAGTGATGCCTTCGAGTCAGGGGGACTGTGAGTCCGGTTGCCAGGCAACGCAGCCTCAAGCCGCTGGGATCATCCATGAGTATAATCTGTATCGTTCACGATACAACCTGCTTATTGAGTAATGAACTGATATATTAATTGGAAATTGAAGGACAGTAATCAAGATATTAGCACTCTTGAAAGAATTAGCTAGGCTACAATCTATTATTTGTCGGAGTCCATGAATACGATCTCTTTTTCCTTTCTGCTCTCTAGCATTATTTTACAGGCACCTGAAGTAACGCAATAATGTTTTGCTTGTATATATTCAATAATCGTATTTGAAAGTATAAGGCTAGATAAGCCAAGTTGGAAATAAAATCACGAATTAAACAAGTACATTAATCCATTTCTTGACATGTCTTGATTTTTATTTGTTGCCATGCTAGACAATTTGAGTTTGCTTTTGTGGAATTAGCTAAAGTAAACCCAAAACATATAGAACACATTTTTATTGTAAACAAAGCTTTTATTTAATCAAATTTCAGACATTACAGCAATACACCAAAAGTAGTGAGTTGTCAGATGTCGCTCTGCATAATTGTTAATAGAAAAATATAACTAAATCTGCATAACTTTTAATGAAAATATTTACACAAAGGATTATCTGGAGGATTCATCACATGATGACCGACGTAGCACCTCAATTTCTGAAAGGGAATCGCATATGATATTTGCAGATGGTAATGTGGACAGCGAGTCTGATGACAAAGACAGGGCAAGACCATACATCTTCTTGTAAATATCAAAAGATGTGCTGAGCCTAAAATAATAAATTTTCAGTCATTAATTACTCATTGTTGTAACATGTAAATAAAAACATACATTTTCATGGCAAAATTTGTTTATGGCCCCTTAAAATACCTATTTTCCCTTTTTTAGGTCTTGCAGTGAACTTTCGGAAAAAAGTAGGATAACAGGAGCAAGAATAAGTTATAAGGCTAATGCTTGTCTTAGATATTTCTTTGATGCACTGAACTTTTCAGCCCAAAATTCTTTAAAACACAGCTTTTTACATAGCTCAATCCGATAATGAAACCTTCATGTAATGATTATGCACCCTGATAAAACCGACACATTGTTGAGAGAGAATCCTCCCTCAGCATTTCCACAAGCTCAAACGAGGCCACATTTTATAACTTTT
>JAHWFP010151021.1:0-10396 GCA_023313725.1 Lithobius niger | reverse complement strand
ACAATTAGTTTCCTGCAAATGATGTGGTGATGTGGGTGCCGAAGCTCAGGTGGTGACTTTGCTCCCGTCCAAAATAAATTGTATACTGGGTTACATCCGTGATGGGTACGATGCTGAAGCCCTTGCATCCATGTCCGGGTTTATCAAGTCTTCTGTAAACGACCAGCTTAATATTATCTTCGGTGACTAAAATCTCTCAACGGTTAACTGGGAATCGGTGCGCGCCACAAACCGTCACCAGCAGAATTTCCTGGGGGATTTGCTACAAGCAGGTTTCAAGCAATTGGTTGGGGAGCCAACGAGGGGCTTGAGGACGCTTGATTTAATCTTTGCGGATGACCCAAACTTGGTTTTTGGAGTAGAAGTCAGTCCAAACCTTGGTTTGAACGACCACTGCACTGTATCGTTCTGTATAAATACGCCAGTTCAAAACTCTGTAACCAAGGCGTCCAAACGTAAGATTGATTTTCCAGCTTTGAGAACTGAATAGTCTGGGGTCAACTGGAATGCTGCCTCGAATCACCATAACTCGGTCGAGGCTGCTTGGAAAGAGTTCTCCGATATCCTTTTTGCTGCAGTCAGTAAGTGCAGTGACGCCAAACCTGTAAAGATGAAACATAAAAGTAAACTTTCAGTCGAGGTTATTAAGGCTCGCAGAGGGAAACCAAAGGCTTGGCGCCGCTACAAAAATAACAGATCAGTGGAAAACCTTCAGTTTTTTAATGATAGCAGTAAACACTATTCTGTCTCCCTGTCAAATCATCAAAGATCTGTCGAAGTAAACCTCCTCTCTGGCGGCTCTTTAGGCTCTCTTTATAGGATGTATAAATCTAGAACACGATCTTCAGGGCAGATTCCACCATTAAGAATAAATAACTCCTTTTTCACTGACACACTTCTCAGTCTTAATTCTGCATTTGTAGCAAACAGAGTTATGGACAATAACCAACCAGGTCCACGTTTTGAGTGTCCCGTGATTGTTGAAATGTGTGAAGTGGTCGAGTTTACCCGAAATAGTGTTCTTGAGGATCTTACAAAATCGAAGCCCAGCCACGCGATGGGCCCAGAAGGCCATTCTGCTTTTTTCTACCCAGAAATCCGGTACGAAATTTGTAAACCACTTGCTCACATTTTTGAGCTCTCCTTTATGACAGGTTAAATACCACACATTTGGTCAATTGCTAGAGTTGTCCCAGTTTTTAAAAAGGGAATCACAGCTGACCCAAATAATTACAGACCTATTTCCCGAACTTCAGTACCATGTAAGATCATGGAAACTTTAAATCGAGACCATATGTATCGTTACTGTGAAAAATTTGGTTTGATCGGGTCTGATCAATTTGGCTTTCTTCCTGGTAGGTTAACCACACTCCAGCTGCTAAATGCACTTGATATTTGGTCTGAAACACTCAATATTGGCTTTGAAACCGACGTTGTTTTTTTCGACTTTGAGAAGGCATTTGAGTCAGTTGTGCACAGCAAATTGCTACATAAACTAGAGCTATAGGGTTTTGATGGTTTACTCAATTGTTGGTTGAAGGCCTTCCTAACAAATAGATCTCAGTATGTAACTATTGAGGGCTCAAATTCGACCCCGAAAGATATCTCTAGCGGTGTACCGCAGGGTTCTGTATTGGGTCCCTTTCTTTTTATCATATATCTTAATGATCTTTCCTGTAGCTCTAAAAACTGTGAACAAGACAAATTTGCCGATGATCTTGACCGGTTTGCTGCTGTTCCGAACATAGACTCTGTTTCTCTTCTACAGAGGGAGATTGATTGCGTTGAGTGTTGGTCAAACGATTGGCAACTTCCAATCTCCAGGCAAAAATGTGTTTCTTTCCATATCGGTAATAAAACTCAGTCTCACCAATATACATTAAATCATCATGCCCTACCAAATGAGACCACGGTAAAAACTCTCGGAGTTTGGTTTTCATCTAATCTTAAACCATCCCACCACTGCGATGGGATTGTTAATAGCGCCTACAATCGCTGACACATCATCAAACGTGTATTCACCTCTGGTGACACGAAGATTAAGGTTTGGGCATTCAAGGTGTATGTGCGCACTGCTTGAGTATGCTTGCCAGGTCTGGTCCCCTTACCTCCTTCGTGGCATTGACCATGTGGACTCTGGCCAACGGAGATTTACCAAAACCCTGCCGGGCCTTTCACACCTTCCTTACTCTTCGCGTCTAGGGAAGGTCGGACTTGATTCCCTCGAGCTCCGTCGCCTGAAGGCAGATTTAATCCTGACCTTTAAAATGGTTCGCGGTTTTCTTTTAATTGACATCCCACTTTTTAACTTGTCAACGAACATGTACACTCGTGGCCACTGTTTCAAGCTGACCAAACCCCCTGCCCGGTTGGAGATTCGCACATCCTTCTTTGCAGTGAGGGTAATCGAGCCCTGGAACTATCTACCAGAGTCGGTGGTATCAGCTCCGTCCGTGGGCTCATTCCGACATCGGCTTGAGAAAGTTGACCTGAGGCGCTTCCTTAAGAGACCAGATTTCTGTCCCCCACCCCCATAATTGGGCTGGTGAGAAAGTTTCGGAGGAGGCGAACATTTTTTTTTTGAAAAAAAAAAGAAAAAAGAAAAGAAAGATTTCTTAAATGTTTCTTGCTTTTTTAATGCCGGACCGGGGTAAGTGGCATTTATGCCCTCCCGTTTCCCAAAACACTGACCATTTTGTGTTTTAAAACTTCATTATCATTAACTATAGCCAAAGGAGGAATCTGGAAGAAATAAAGATGCAGGGAAGGAGTACAGTCCCTGAAAAAACTAGTGAATTCCAATGGAAATTCTTCACTCCTGACTCCTAACCGAAGTCTTTCACGTACTCTCGGACCTAGTGGCACACCTCAGATCTGTATAATGAAAACCTCTCTTTAACTCTTAGACGAGGAGACAGTCAACATTTTCATTTACCCCGTTTGTTTACTTTCCTTCTCTTCAGCTCCATTATGGCGTCTAAAGAGAAATGACAACAAAGGGAGAATACGTTAATGACAACAATCATCTTATGGTCGTCATTATAATCAATGAGAAGCAGCCAAAGTCGTGTTTGCCATTGACAACAACATGAAGGGAAAACGTGACAGCATTCTTCTCTCTCTTTCTCGTCCCCCCCCCCCCCCCCCCAACCCGCCCACATCCCCTTAAGTCAAGTTCATCGCTTAATTGCTTAAGTAAGGTTGCCAACTTGTCATTATTGATTCAGGCCACTGGGCAAAAGATGAGATGCAAAAGACGCAGACTCATGCATTAATCGAAAGACAAACATTACGATAATTTGACTCGCTCTCTCTCTCTGCCAACTGAAAGAGTAAGGTGCACAAGGCGAGCATCTTAAAGGACTTGAAGGGCAAACAAGGTGAAACTTGCTTATTTATTTCAATAACAGGCCTTTTTTCAACTCTTAAATACAAAATTAAAAAAAAGAACATTACCAGGAATTCTTTTCCTCTTTTTCTGATGAATTTGACTTTTTTTCCCCCTAAGGTTTTGTTTGTCCTATTCACGCAAAAAATAAAGATAACCTCCTAAATAAAGCCATTTAACATCCTCCTGAATTTTTTGGCTAAGTTGGGTGGATTATTTTTTTTTGTTTATGGGCTTCCAAAGACCTATACCAACAGATCTATATGCTACTTAGTACACGAATCTGTTAGTAGTTCTTCAGCAGTTAATAAAAATAAAAAAAAAACCCAATTAATCCCCAGGTTAGTCAAAAAATTCAGGAAGATATTAAATGGCTTTGTAAAGGAGGGTTTTTTTTTTTTTGCGTGACTAGGGCAAATAGAGCCTTATAGGGAAAAAAAAGTCATATTCGTCAGAAAAAGAGTAAAAGAATTTCTGGTAACAATGAAAATCTGTTGAAACAATAAAAAGAAAGAATCTGAGCTTTTCAAATTATAGTACCATTTCCTTCCACCGGATGCCATTGTTAGCAAAGCGTCGTAAGTGATTTATATTGTAAGCGTCCAGTCTTAATATTTTTCTTAACAAGAATAAACGTTGCATAAAAAAAGGGCAAAAATCTAGAATAAAAAAAATGTAAAATGAAACATAAATTCTAAAAAAATTAACGTGTTATTTTTTTTAATGCATTTAGGTTATTAACACACCTGGCTGAAACATCCTCTAGTGGCAAAAAATGTCATAACTCTCAAATTCTTTTTTTTTTATTGTAAAAAATGCTGTAAGCAACAAATTTTAATTGATCTTTTTGCATTTAACAGTTTAAAAAATTTTAACTGCTCTCTGAGTGTAGGCCTGATAATAGAAAGTCGCAGTTGGGTCTTTGGGGGTCCAAGGAAACAGCATGTTTGGGGAAAACCCTATCGGAATAGAAAGGGCTATGGAGGTATGCGTTTATAAGCTTTACTTTACTTTTTATTTATAAGCTTATGGCAACACTGACAATTTGAGAAAATACTTTGAAAAGTTACTGTGATTAATAACCATTAGCCCTAAATAATGGCTCATTGTTAAATAAAGTGCATCTTATTCCGATTTTCAATACTTATACCATCCCTAAGCAGAATTAATCTGCTCCTGTAGCCACAAAGGATAGCAATGGTTTGCACCCAGCAACAATTTCTAATTAGAGGCCTATTTTATTTTTATTGCTAAACTGGTGTAATGGGAAGTTGCTTAAATTAATTTTCAACGCACTTTTGGTTTTTAGTCCCTCTTCATAGTAATGTGACGCAAATACGGTAGACTCTCCCTTCGCTCGCGTAACATTCAAAGAATCATCCACAACGAAGTGCCCAGGAGGGGGTGCGCCGGGGTGGCATTGCCCCTGCCCTTTTTGCAAAATGCCTTTTTTTTTGTAAAAATAAAGGTTTCTTTGTGCCGATATTTGCTGGGGGTGCTGCCTAACAAAAGGACTTTAAAGAACTAGAAAGGGAAAAAAAAAGTCCTAAAACTAAAAAGGGCATATAAGGCCTAAATAAAGCCAAATAAGGCCTAAAAAAAAGGGCAAAGAAGTTTAAGAAAGGGCAAATAAGGCTAAGAAGGGGCAAATAAGGCTAATAAAAGGGCAGAAAAAGGCAAAAACGTCCACTATAACTTATTGCGCCTTTTACCAAAGTTGCCTCTGTACCCTCTAAGGGGTCTGTGCACACGACTGATCATCCACGTAAATATATCTTTCAAAAAAATCTCCCGTTTTTGCTCGTACTTTAAACAGGCTTTTTTACGTTGACAACCGTGCAACTTGCGGATATCGGTCGCATGCAGTTACGCAATGTGGCGAACACGCGGGTGTAAACAACTTTCCTATTGTTCTAATGCCAATAGCTTTTTTTTTTGCTGCTTTTGTCTTAATAAGCTTATTGTGGATGTTATGTAGACACGAAACCAATTTTGAAGGTCAAGCAGTATGGCATGACGCATTCCATCATTTGGCACACCTCCCGACTATTACGCCTCTTTTAACGTTGGCTGTCCCACGCAACACAATCGGTAATTTTTAAATGTCACCACGCACCAAACCTTGTTAAATGCGATTCCTTATCAACCATGACGTAATTTAGTGGATTATGTTCGTTACAGCCAGTATTATCGCTTTGAATTATACATCTCTCCAACTTTAAGAGCATTCTTGGACTCCGGTTTTCGACATGGTAACACTTTTAAACGTTTCTTATGCAGGATTTCGTGGTGGAAATAAGGCTGGAACTTAAAAAAAGCAAAGCCTCAAAATTGAAACTGCCTCTGTCGGAATGTCACCTCCCACATTTAATTTTTAATGGAACGAAGAAGGCCGTCCGGTTCGATTTCCCTTGGGCCGAAATTTCTAACTGCATGGGTGTTTGCATCCAGTTTATCTATAAATTATTAATAGCGAAGAACACTATATCATGAGAGTTTAGAGCATAGTCTCAGTATTGACAGACTTCTGTAGTTACGTTTATTGTGATCCTTGATGCGAAATCGTATCAAAAATGTAAAAATGGGAACCAAGAAGAGGAGAAAACTGATAACTTTCACCATCCAGCGATTAGTATAGGATAGAATAGGATAAAATAGGATAGAATACAATGGAATTTATACATTAAGAAACTCCATAGGGACGAAAGAGAGATATAGTTACAGGGTTAGAAGGTATCTGATCGCCTTCAAACCTAACTTTCGTTCTTGATTAATGAAAATCTTGTTAGGCAGCAAAAAGGTGCCATCTGATAAGGCTCGCATACACAATAACTTTAAAATCCATACAAAATTTTTAATTTGCACAGCTGTTTTTTGCTCCTTGTTCACAAAGATGACGCATATATAAGGTTAAAAAAAACATAACAAATGAGACCATCCCCATACACAAGTTATCTGGGGGCAGGGTCATCTTTGAGAATAAGAAACAAAAAAACAGCCCTGAAAATAAAAAAAAGGTGTGTGGATTTTAAAGTTATTGTGAGTTCGTGCCTTGTCAGGGGGCACCTTTTGCTTCCTAACGACGTCCACTCACAAAGTAAGATTGCATATGAAATCTTAGCAAAACTGCCGGAGCAAGACCAGTAAGTAGCTCCTTGAGCGCCCGCTTTATTGCTATTATGCAGCAGATTGCAACATCCCCTTCCCCCCTTCAACACGCCTCTTCCCAAATCTAGCCAAAAAATGAACCCATCACAGTGTCACAGAGGTAATGCCAACACATTGAAAACACACGTATCAGACATGAAGGGGTGAGTGAGGTATATAGGCGTGAGACAAAAAACATGCGTCTACATTATAATTATTGTATTTAGTTTATGATAGAGGTGCCCTCTGGCTGGCAAGAAAACTATAAGAAAATGAACTTGGCAAACAAATATTTAATTTTCAGCCCGGAATTTGGGGCTTGTTCACAATAAAAATGTTAAGACATTAAAAAAGATGGGGGCTGTTAGAAATTGTGGACTTCATACAGCCGCCATACTGGATGATTTTCCAATACGGCAGCTATCTGAAGTCCATTAATTGTGGCAACTCCCACTTTTTTTTTTAGCGTTTCAACATTTTTATTGTGAACAATCCCAAATATCGCGCCGAAAATTAAGTATTTGTTGCCAAATTCACGTTCTTGTCAGTTTTGTTGCCAGTCAGAGGGTACCTCTATCATAAACTACTGCTGCAACTCTAAAATTAATTTTTCAAGACCAGTTGTATTTACCATACGCTTCGCCAAAACAGCATTTTTTAAAGTTCAACTTTTTCCCCAATTTTTTGGTGGGGGAGGGCAGCATTTCTGGCGCCCTTTTCCCTTTCGGCGCCCCCCCTTCGCCCCCTCTTGCTCCGAAACGGAATGATTTTGCAGTCGTTCGTCTTGGGACGTTCAAGAATATGGTATATAGTAGTAATAAACAAAAACGGAACGTTAAATGTTAAGAGTAAGGGTCTAAAAGTCAAAACCTAAGAAGGAACACGGACAAGCTTTGACAGTCTAGGTGTAAAATTTTGTCAGTAAGAGGCTGGTAAGCATTAGACCCTTACTACCCGATGGCTAGCTTAGTTCTAGTCTATTCGGACAGAACATGTGTATGAACGGTTGCAGCAGATTTTCTTTGTTCTTAGAATATTGTTAAGGTACTTTAAAACACAATTTTCTTGTGAAGTTTGGCATCCTTGAAGAGGTGTGGTATTTTGTCTTTTGATGCTTTAGAATTTTGTATTATATTTCGGCGATTTATGGTAGAGGATAAGCAATAATACTCTCTGATGCGAATATGCTGTCATGTTAGTAAATCGAAAAATAATTTTCAACATAAAGTAAAGCAGGAAACATATACCTACTACCACTGGATCATCACATGGGTCTTTGTAGGAGGGTTTCCAGTTTTTCGTCAAAATGTATTTATTGCCGGCACCGGGTAGTAAGGGTCTAATGCTTACCAGCCTATTACTGACAAAATTTTAAACCTAGACCCTGACTGTCAAAGCTTGTCCGTGTTGCTTCTAGATTTTGACTTTTAGACCCTTACTCTAAATATTTAACGTTCCGTTTTTGTTTATTAATTCGTGTTACTTTTAGAATTGCAGCTAAACTGTAAAACAGTGCAGTTGACGGTCAAAGCTGAGAGTTTAATACAGAAACCCTAGGCTGCCCCTCGCTGACCTGGCTATCGCCAATGTCAACAATAAAAACAAATCCTTTAATCTTCAGTCTTGCAGCTGGCGTTTGCAAATTGGCATTGTTGCATAATAACAATGTTTAAAACAACGTATAAAACAATCAATCTGGTCGTTTAGAGCTCCATTACCCCTGAACCATTTAACCAATTAGAAAAGGCCCGGCTTATGGAAAAGGCACATCTACGGAGTAATACCTGTAAAATGAGCTAAAAACCATCTTTAGAGGACAATTGGTTTGACCTGTAGAGAGGACTGACGAAAGGTACATCCCCAGAAGAACAAGAACAAGAAGTTGTCTATTTGGCCCCTGTCTGTATCTCGGGTTTGGCTGGACCGAATTTCACAATTTTTGGACTGCAGACAGGCCTTAGATTCCAAATTTAGTTTAAAGATGTTTACTGTTGACGGAGTCATAAGCTCTCAAAGTTGAGAGTTTAACACATTAGTCTTAGGTCGACCCTTACTAATGTTAATACTAGCTCAAGAAGCGTACTTAGTGCTGCTCATATACTTAGTGCTGTTCATGTCTAACCTCCCCGCTCCCCCCCCCCCAAAAAGAAAGGACCACACCTCTTTAAGTAAGGTTTAGATGAAACACGCATTTTGTCATTAGTGTCATATGCCAGACTTGAAATGCCTGCTTTCTGCAGTCTGTTGGATATTTCTCGTATAAGCCGACTGAAACTCGGATAGACGGACTTCCGTTCCACACCAATGATTATGAAAATGATCAGAATGTACAGTACGTGTTTTTGCCAATACTTCAGTTCATAAACAACCAATATGGCCTATAAAATATAGGGAAGACACAACCAAAGATGGAGGGAATTCCAAATAGGAACAACGCGGTTTTCTAAAAAAAAATAATAAATAAATAAATAAATAAATGCTTAAATGGTTTCTTAAACTGACCATATTTTAAAGGATTTACCTAGTACTAACTAGTAATACTAGTGTTATGACACAGGGAGAAAAATTTGGCCAAACATTCGAAAAATCAATAATGTTTCGCATCTCGGGTTACCTCTAGCCGTCTGGTTTTCGAGTGGAAGGTGTAGCTTGTTTTCGCATGTTTCTTGTTGGGAGCTTGGCCTCGGGTTTACCTAAAGCTGCTCACAACATGACTGACGGGACAAATGGGGAATGGTGGACTTTTAGGAGGTTGATAGCCAAAATTGGGATAACATTTCGATACAAATTCTAACGCTCAAAGCTTCTATCACCTATGATGAAATGATGATGTTACCCAGAAAGTGGTTCAGATTATGGTTGATTTGTTGGGCTCGCAATAGGATTCAGGAGGAATGAACGTTCGGCTTGTTTTGGATTTAAGTTGAATAGAATTTAAGTTGAAATGGTAATTAATAGAAAATGTATGCTTTAAATGAGTCGGAATGCAGCTCACGCTTGCATGGGTTAAACCTGGGTTGATGTTAAGTTGGAGTTAGGATTAGGGGAAAATATTCTAAATAATGGCCCTAAAAAGGCATCGGAAAATGGCGATTGATGCGGGATTGGATCGGTTGGAAGTCTTCGTCTTGAGTATTATAATCATTGTTGAGTTCTGGAGATACAATCGGGTGTTCATATCGGCAGCTCGATTTCGGGAATCGGCAAACGTAAATAAATTCTCTACATTCTTTGTCATGTTTTTTTTTAAAGAAATTAGGGCAGGTGGTGAAATGTTTCGTTATGTACACGTAAATGGAATTATTTGAAGTAATTAATTCATTTGTGAAGGACTTGCAAAGCTGTCATGCAATCCTCCTTGTAGTTTTGCCACCAGCTAGATAGAAGCCTAGAGCTCTCGCTTCCGGGCTACAAACCAGAACCTTAGCATTAAAAAATACCCTTTCAATGCAGGAAGCCGTCGAGTGCAGTCCGTGCAACAGGTAGTCGCAATTTGTAAAATTTATTAGTGCGAAAAATTGCCTGGTGAATTGGAAGGGGATTGGAAGGGGACGAAAAAATGGCAAGCTAAACTTGAAGGAGGGTGAAAAATTAAATTGCATAGTAAATATTTCGCCATGGCTTTGGCTGGGAGGTAACAAACCTCCGAAGTATTCATGGAACGTATGTTTACATATATGTACATGTACATGTATGCACGTGTTAAATGCTGCCTATGGACGTTTCCTTTGGGCCATGTCAGTATGGCTCAGCGGCAGGACCTCGAACTTCGTGGGTTCGATTCCCCGCTCTGACAGTCTGACATAGAAGTCCGAAAGGCAACGTAAATAGGTTTGCATCTGTATTTGTTTATTCATGGAA
>JAHWFP010150975.1:60521-90616 GCA_023313725.1 Lithobius niger | reverse complement strand
GCTTCTTTTGTAAAAGTAAAAGTTCTTTGTTATTTAGTAGCCTTTATGCTTTATTTCTTTGTTGAAAATTGTTAAAACACGAGCGCTCTGCTCATCGACAAACGCAGCGGACGGTCGCCATACACCAGAGCTATGCAGCAAAGCCGAACTACGAACAAGCGATGCTGTTCACATTTTGCCGTGAGATTTCATCCCTTTTACGAGCAATAAAGCATATTTCGTGGGATAAAGAATAGCTGAAGTTCTAGCCTAGTGTTTCTACTTGAATTTCTTTCTCAGTGATTTTTTTTTATCTGCTATAATTTCGTCGGTATTCGTTCTCAGACGCCGAACGGCATTGTTCTTCCAACTCATTCACATTGTAAATCGCCAGCATTCTCGGCCCACGTTTACTACAGCGCCATCTGAAAACTCCCGTGGCGTAAATAAGTTTTCAGAACTAAGTTAGCAGACCATTACCGAAGGTAATAGAATCGACAGACCCTGCTAAAACCCTTTGACGCTTTGACAACGTAGCAATGATAGGCTTCGTGCACCACTGGTTTAAAGTGACTGTGGGGATTTTAAAGTGATTGTTGGTTACAAGGTGTAGATTAAGAATGGAGGTTGGGAAGATTTAGGAATGCCATTAAAATGCCATTATTAGCAAATATATACTGAAATATAATATTCAGGCACAATTTTAGTTTACCACAACTGGGATACGAACATAGTTTAGTATGGAAAGCAAATTCTGTTTGTGAACTTGATAAACAATCTGAAACAAAACCCACAAGTGTGGAGTGCCCTCTTTGGGCTGCTCAGCGGCGCTTTGCCCATAATGTAGGGGTCGACCCGGTTCGCGTAGCCCTCGGCGTCTCCCCACACTCGGTGTTAGGTATAGGCCCCCTGCGCAGGACCTTGGGGTTTTGTAAGGCAACACAACGGCTCACCTAGAGTTTCAGGAGTCTCTCTTGTTCCCGGTATCTCGTGCATAGGGTCCAGGGTGCTTGCTGTTTTTTTTGGTGATTTGTAAGTTGCTTCTTGTACTGGTGGCATTTGGTTTTAGTTTTTTAAGTAGGCTAGACTGAGCACTTGGTGATATAGGCCTGTACGCTCAAATAAATAAAATAGTGTGAAAGAACCCACCAATTTTCAGCCAATCAGAGTTGTGATATCAGCACAAAAATAGCTGCCACCAAGTTGCTACGTGGTATATCAACCCTAACCGAAAAGTTCTCCACTTAGAAAGTAGTGATATCACTCCCAACCAAAGAACAACCGCCAAGCTAATCCCATCAACTCTTAGATCAAAGTTTAGATGCAAAACCTGACCATTTCTACAATCCGTAATAATTGTCAAGTTTTTCATTTAACGTCTGAAGTCGGTGGGAATAGCTCGGTCGGTTATTAGTTGACGGGGGTTATATCACTACTTTCTAATGGGAAAACCATTGACCATTGACAGTTGACATTTTTGTTCTGATATCACTACTTGGATTGGAACTTGGCGAGATCTTTCACCCTTGTTGGTTTTGTTTCCGATATCGCTTCTTAAACAGTTTTTTGGTGGCATCTTGTTTATAGCAGTACACATTTAGCAGTCCAATCAGTGTTTTTCGATGGTGGATGGGGGGAGGGGGACAGGGTTATAACTTTATTTTCTTTGGTGAACACTTTTCGGTCAGTACATGGGTACACCATGTCGAAGCTGGTGGCAGCCATTTTTATTCTGGTATCACTTGTCACTGTCTGAAACTATTCTGTCTTGTGGAATTTGTTTCTGATATCACTTCTTTCGTATTCTTGTTTTTGTTGAATCTTACCAATGTCAATGTGTAGTTAGCAGTTTAATGTGTTTTTTTTTAATTGAGCGTGGCTGTTTTTTTTGGGGGGGGGGGGTTTGTTTTATTTTGGTGCATTTGTTATAATAAACTTGTGCTTAGCTGCGTGTTGCCTGTTGCTCTGGTCGAAATATACCGTGCACCTTTTTAACGACATGTAAGCTACCGAACCATACTTATCTACTATCTGTCCGAGTTGGGCCGAAAAATACTGAATAGCAACGGAGATATCAATAGTATTGCTGGAATGAGGACTTCAATCAAGTGAATTAAGCATATGCTGATTTGAGTAGTTAATAATTTAATGGGTCTAATCAAGAGACACACTAGTGTGTCCCCCGCCCAGATGATAAACAATAACACCTATCCAGATAAAATATATATGAGCATGGTGACCACTAGACACGTTGTGTTTTTACAGTAAAGTGTGGCTGTTTTCACGCATGCGAGGATAAAAGCCTCTCCAGACAGAAGAAAATTTCGTGCGAAGCTATGCGTGACTACGTGCATACAAGGTCAAAATTGCAGCAATGGTGTGGTTGGGGTTGCGTTAAGGACGAATATTGAAGTCTTTTTTACACCATACTGCGTCGGCGTGCAGCCGCGAGCAGCCAGTCTGGTTCGGGCTTAATTAACAATGCGACAGAAGCGGCTGAAACCGGAATAATCGGGAGACTTTGGTCTCCTGACAACATAAAAGTCACTGTTAGTGACACAGCTTAATGTTTTCTTGTTGGAAAAGCCACCAGAATAAAGTCGATATTTGCTAACTACTAATTACTGGTAACGCTTTTTTTGTATCACGAAAACAAATTCTTCCATGCGGTGAATAAAGCTGGTTCTTAGCTCATTTTTCAGGTATTGATCTGGAGATGTTCCCTTTTCATATGGACCTTTCTAATTGGTTAAGTGATTCAGGGGTTAGGGAGCTCCAAACGTCAAAATTTATTGTTTTACATTGTTTTAAACATTGTTATTAGGCTACAATGCCAAAATGAACGTTCAATAATTCTGTGCGTTTACGAGGAGATACTTTAGTACTAATAAGAAATCTTAAGTATTTGAAAAAAGATGACTGCCGTCATCAAAATCTAACGAGAGCCACCAAAAAAAAAGCAGTGAACCAGGAAAATACATTGGTGTTTCCATCTCATAATTACTAATAAAAAAAAAAGGATTTCATCAATTTGGACCAAAAATTTAAGATATCTACCCCAAAAGAAAACTTGTTAACGATTCCCGCCAAGCTTTAATTCGGCCGTATGAAGTCGTGATATCGAACGCCAAGCTTATCCCACCGACTAATACTTCAAACGTTAAATGAAATAATTGAAAATTGCGTAGTACGCAATTTTCATATATTTCATTTAACCTTCGAACTGTTACTCGGTGGGATTAGCTTGGCGAAAGAGCTTGGCGTTTGATATCACGACTTCACACGGCCGAAAATCTTGGCGGGAATCCTTAACAAGTTTTGTTTTTGGGGTATTAACTGGTCAACACCATGCACCCAACTACGCTGCGAACAACAACACAAGTTCGCTTTAGCCTAAAGTTCAACCGTCAACAATATGTTAACGCGCCCATCGTATCGCCAATATTCGTGTTGCCGATTATTTGTGGTAGTCGGCTTGCATTGTTACTCGTTAAGTAATAAAAAGTGCATTGGGCTGAATTGATACTTGGGTGGGTGACCACCTGGGATTCTGGCTGTTGCAGACATAGGGCCTTAGGGCTTCGGGCACATGACCAGGAGTGGTTAACGCTCGTTAAACCCTTTGAAACCCTTTTTTGAATAAAAAGTGTGTTGGGTGGAGGGTACGGCGATAGGCTACGGCTCCCGTGAATAAATTACAATTACAATGAAAAGTTTTTAACGCTCGCTACAAAACCCTTTGCACCCTTTGATGATAAGCGATGATAATTATTTTGATCGCTGATGGTGTTTTCCCAACACACATGGAAATACTATTACAAAATGATTGCAATCTTTTTAGGTAATGCCTCCGCAAATGTCAAACCATAAAAGGCACATATTGGAGCTAAATGTGTCTTGAATACCAAATTTCATTCGTATCTGTCGCATAAACTATTTTATATGAGTGGAATCAGTCAGTATCAATTATACAGGGTGATCGGTTAATTTTTGACACAGCTTGATAGCTAAAGTACCATTGAACGATGTTTTATGATACCCTGATGATGGGATGAGGCCAAGAGGGGCCACTGAAGAACAAGAAATGGATGACCTTGCCAAATATTATCAAGGTCATTCAAAAGCTAACTTCTTAAATATGCATCACACAACATGATTATAAATTAGGAATATGTAGGTAACAAAGAGACATTATCAATGCAAAAAAAACAACAAAAATCCGACCAGATTTTCAGGACCTATCATGAAGTACGTAAAATAGGAATTTCCCAACCCTGAATGGTATTCCATCACTAGTATTGGAAGGCGATGAGTAGTTGCTGTACTCCACAAACACAAATACTATATTTCCAGCAGGGACTACATGCAGGGGGCAACCTAAGGCGTTCCGACTATTGCAATGAAGTACTTATTCGGCTTCAAGACGATCCACAGTTCACTTTTTATGTGTTTTGGTCAGGTGAAGGCAGGTTTACCCGTGATGGCGTTATAAATAGTCACAATGTTCATTACTGGGCTGATCAAAACCCTCAATGGACGACAGATACACACCATCAGGTGCAGTGGTTTACAAATGTACGGTGCGGCATCTACGGGAACAGACTAGTGGATCATTTTTCTATCATGGCACCCTAAATGGAAATCTGGACCAACTGGAAAAGTCACTGTCCGACTTAATTGAAGACTTGTCTTTGCGACAACTAAATACAATTTGGTTTCAGCATGATGGCGCTCTTCCTAACATAATGGCATCGTACTGGAATGGACAGTTAACACCTTTGAGGAACGATGCATAGGTTATGAGAGACGGTTCCGTGAATATATAGGTCGCCCGCTCTTGGACCAATAGAATTCTTCTTACGGGGACACCTCACATTCGTAGTATACGCCACTCCACCCGACAGTCTAGCGGTTTTGAGAGAGAGGATCATGCTTGCCTGTCAGAGCGTTGATGCACAGATGTTTGAAGCTATGTGAAACAACATCGTGAATAGTTTACAGGCTTGCATTGTTGCCTAGAGAGCACAAAATGAGTGCACGTTGAACTGATCCTTTAAAGGGGCCTTGTGCTTCCGGCTTTCATGTGTGATTCATTCTCTTTTATGATTTCGAGGATGGAGTATTTGTTTGTTGTTCATTTCTCGCGGCCAAAGGCGACTGCAGAAGTTTTTCAGGAAGAGACACATGTTTTCTCTATACCTACCACAATTGCTGCAATTTTTATTCTTAACAAGCGAGAAAAATGGAAACAAATAATCCCTTCATTTCATTTAGTTCACTTCTCATCAGTTACGGTCCCAGGCTGTTATTTTTTTTTTTTTGGGGGGGGGGGATAAACTAAAATAATGGTTTGATCCCCCTCCCCCAGAATAAAATGGTTCATCCCAAACAAGGGCAGTATTTCAAGGGAGGTCGACTAATGGTAGCGCATTGATTCCCTGCACGACTGTACGTAAGAAGGCGATGCTTCCCTGCACGTCATAGGTCCTGCTTACCAGGTCCGATTTTCATTTTGTATTTTTATTATTTTTTTTTTGCAATGGTAATGTCTCTTTGTTCCCTACATATTCCTGATTTATACTCATAGTGTGTGATGCATACTTAAGAAGTTGAATGACCTTGATGGCATTTGGCAAGGTCATCGATTTTTGTCCAATCAATGGCCCCTCTTGGCCTCATCACATCACCCGGGTTTCATAACATATAGTTCTGCAGTACTTTTTCCATCAAGCAGGATCAGAACTTAATAGGCTAGTCAATCCGTTAGAAAAAACAACGAAACCCGGAAACTAATCGTTACAGAAGTAAACTTTGCTGTTTCTGACCTAGAAAGACCTGCTGAACAGCATACTACAAGTCTAGAAAAATCTAAGTGGTGGAAGAGGTCTGAAATGGCTACCATCTGGGGGGGGGGGGGCCGATTTAACCTCCCAAAAGCGTTTTGTGGGCTGCAACCTTTTAACCGTCAACAAATCAAACGCATAATGTGAAACAAAAACGTTCAAGACACAATTCTGTACAGGAAATGTGATATACATCTTTTACGTAAAACCAACCCTTGAACCCCAAAATCGTACTAAAAGTAAGCTTTTATCAAATGGTTGTTACAGTGATGTTTGTGTTCAAAGTGTTCTTGCGATCCCTCTACTAGTCCGAAATGGACATCCTTAGAATTTTCTGAAAGGTGAGGATTTTTACTTTCCATCAATCCTAACCGAAATTGTTTAGGTTAGACTGGGATCTGCCTGTGTATCTTTAAAGGTGTAACTGTAATTGGCGTAGCGGCTAGTTTCAATTTCAAGGATCCATTTTAATGCTTATATTCGTATTTGTATCTAAGATAAACAATTTCGGTTATGATTCTGATGGAAAGAATAGTACCCCACCTATCAGAAAATCCTAAGCATGTCCATTTCGAGGTATTAGACGGATTGCAAGAGCACGTTGAATTCGAAAATCAGTGTATGCTTTCGCCTCTGCACAATTACCTCTTCGCCTTTAAATGGGCGTAGAACGTTCCCTATCTAAGTTAAACAACTTCGGTTAGAATTAACGCAATGAATAGATCTTCATCTTTCAGAAAAACTTAAGCATGTCCATTTAGGGCTATTAGAGGGCTCTCAAGAGCATTTTGAATACGAAAATGACTACAACAACCAATTTAAAAAAGGAGCGTTCGCCCGATTAATACGATTTTCGGGGTCAAGGTTGGTTTTACGTAAAAGATGTATATCACATTTCCTGTAGAGAATTATGTCCTGAACGTTTTTGATTCACATTATGTTTTTGATTTGTTGACGGTTACAGCAAAAAAAAAACAACCGTTTTTAGGGGTTAAATCACCCCTCCCCCTCTCAGATGTTGACCATTTTTGACCTCTTCCACTACTTAGAATTTTTAGACGTTTAGTATGTTGTTCAGCATATCTTTTTGGGTTACTTTTATTACAATTACTCCAGGGTATACATGCAAATTGACTAGCCTATATCGATAACTGTTACTGATTGGAAAACAAAGTTCCTTTCCGTCAAATGCGAACAAACAACCATCTAAAATTCCGGAAAAGTATTACGTTTGATAATACCATAACATTAACATTATCATGTGCAATATTATGTTTGACATTAACATTTACGTTGTAACACAACAAAGACTTATTTTGTGCGATAATAGCAGTTCAAATGCTTCATATCAACCAAACCATTGTTCCAAGAGAAAACGTAAATAGAGCATGTTTTGTAGGAAATTTTGTGTATTTTAATTTTGTTCCGAAACAATTTTGTCGTAGGGGTGACGAGTAACGCGATATATGCGAAAAACAAAAACCGGAAGACATTTTTCCAAGTTGGCGGCTGTTTTAGACTTCTTCCTCCATTTAGATTTTTCTAGAATTTTAGTATGTTGCTCAGCATGTCTCTATGGGTCAGAAACAGCAAATTTTACTTCTATTACAATTACTTCTAGGTATACGTACAAATTGACTAGCATATAACTGATCACCCTGTATAGTAATCAGCTGAAATCAACGATCTTCACGCAGTTTTATTACATGGAAACAGTGTTGATGCACCGGATTAAACTACAACTATTGCTTTTCGGGGCACAAAGACTGCCATTTTTAACAATTTGCACGCTGTTTCGCCCCGTAGGTATTTATCATTACCTTCCTGAAATAAGCTCGGCGTTGGTTTCTGTTAAGGTACCAAATCTAGTTAAAAAAAGGGTTCAAAAGTTACAAAAGCTAGCTGTCGCCATGCAACAACGGTGGAACTGAACATGGCTTTCTTACAATGAAGTCTGATAATTGAACTTGGCGGGCGGGTCCTTGATACGGACACTGGATATACGAAAGTAGCTTGTTCACTTAAGGGACGCTCAATGCATTAGTGAATGATCATGTTTTCATGGAAGTCACCTTCTTTAGCTGTTTGAAATTTGCTGATCTAAAATCGTAGTTTTATAAACTTTAGGCAAGGTGCAAATAACATTTATGTTTTAACAACCCTTTCATCACACCCTTTCATTATTTTACCTTGGAATTAACTATCGTAACCTATAGGATTCGCTAGTTCGTGCCCTAACCCCGAATCAGCCGAGGAATGATCGATGGTTGTTGGCGCCATACACAGCACCATGCTCCGGGGTAGTATGTCAGAACAAGCATAGCAACAAACACTCTATCTCAGTTTATGACTACTTATTCTTATGTTCTTGCGCGAAATAATAAGAATGTCTCTTCGGGATTCATTATTGCCGCATAGACATCAAAAGCTAATGCCTAAGGGTTTTAGGACTTCATCGGGCAGATGACCGGGAGCGGTTAACACTCCCCACAAAATCCTAATGCTTGTAAAAATGCCTTGCGACAAAGTTAGCGACACTAAAACCCATATCTCGCTTTCAGATAGATTATAACGACAGAATTAATCGATAAATAGGCAGTTAGCTTCTTGGGTATTTGGGTTGTTTAACATATGTTACGTTTTGTTGTATTTTTTTAAAGTCGGGCACTTATTATGACGGAGCTTTTTTGTGAGTATGCGTAGACACCATACAACCACAAAACGGTACTACGGCTGTCTTGAACTACTTTCGATTTTTCCATGTTACCGGAGGTTTTGAGACGTTCCACCCGAATCTGGCACCATGTTGCACATTACAAAGAAATTCATCGCTACAATTATAGGGATTACTATACACAATGATTGTATGTTGATTATTTACACCACTGCCGTGCGGATGTACGGATCCGCTTTCATCCGTAAGTCGAAATTCACCCTTAAGGCGTTGCATCGCTACAATTATAGGGGTTAGGGTTACTATACTCAATGACTGTATGTTGATTATTACACCATTACACCACTGCCGTGCGGATGTACGGATCCGCTTTTTAAAAAATAACTACTACAAATATATGATAGCCCATTTCAACGTTATACATATAACTTCTGTGTCGTCATTTTTTCATTTTTTTTTGGCACGGTTTTCCCATTGTTAGTTCAAATAGTATTGATATAACGTATCCTTTTACCAAAGGCACGCACGCTATATCGGCAAATTCGAAAAACTTAGTTGGGGCAAAAAATGCTAACTTTCGCAAAATGAAATCAAAAGCCCTGGTAAACTTCTGCTAAAAAAAAAAAAACAGAATAAAACCCACTGAACTTTATACCGACAACCTTTTTTGATTGAGCGATCACTATCAATCAAAAAACGTTCTTGGTTACTAAGGAGACATCGATCAGGGAAAGGCTTATGATGGTATCCATGGCAACGATGAAGAACGATAGCAAAAGCACTCAGCTTGTTGCTATCGTTACTGGTACGACCTACTGCCTGACAAGCGACTGACCTGATGGAAATGGTGTTTGTGAAAGAGGAAATCGGAAGGAATGGAAGAAACTAGGAGAGAAAACTGAGAATTATTTACAAGGACCTAATGGAAACGAGGAATGGGGGGAAGTGGATGAGTAACTGATTCGGACAGAGCAAAACTGGAAAAATGAATGGTGGTTGTTGTTGTTGTTCTGAGGAAATTAGTTGGTAAGTGCTCAGAGAAACAGCCGCGACTGCTGATTTGTTGTGAGCTAACATCCGAATATGTGACGGGGTTTGTTCTACTAAGTAAAAAGCACTTCACTCTGATCAGTAACTTCCTGTCGTAAAATTTTTTTTTCAAAGTATTACCACTGTTTGGCATTTTTGAGGATATCGTTTTTTACTTGCCTATTAGGGTAGCACTTACTTCCTTCCTGATTTTCATGATTATTTTCCATCCTAAGAAGTTTCTGAATTTGTCTCAAGATTTTCTCGATATTTGTCATTTTAAGGATTTCCACACTTTTTGTCATTTTATTTTCTCTTCGTGCTAAACGCCAAATGTATACATTACATAGTTTCTCCCTACTCGTCACTATTAGTTCTGAGAAAATTGGTTGGTAAGTGCATAGATAAAAATCCACGACTGCTGATATGTTACAAGCTAACATCCGAATGATTGGGTTTGTTCTACTAAGTGAAAAGGACTCTTCACTCTGGTCGATAGCTGCCAGTATGTTTTTTCCATTACGAATGTCTTTAATAAATATTTCAAAGATTTTCTAACTTTTTTTTACTCATTTTTATAAACGTCTTTCTCGCCTTTTATAATTCATATTCAGGTTTAAAAGAACTGCTGCTGATTTTTTTTTCATTCCCCTCCCCCCTCATCTTTTTTTTTTATGAAAGACTTTCTCGCTTTTGTCATTTTTTCGATTAAAAAATTACTGGATTTTGTTTATTCGTCATTCACAATTTTTGGGTTATTAGTAGCCTATAGCAGTGCATCACTTTTCTGTTAGTTGAACTGTGTTTTTATTATGAATTTAATGGTTTCCTTATAACGAAATGTAATTTTCTGTTTGGTTTATTGCTTTTCTTCACTTTTTAATGAATTGTCATTTATTTGGCATATTTTAAGGAAGTGCTTACCGATTTTTGGGAATTTGTCACTTTTTTTGCAAATAATAACAAAAAAATGTTTTTAACTGTCTAAAATTACAGAAACTTGCAAAATGCAAGTTTCTGGTAATTTTATACAGTTAAAAAACATGAAATCTTTGTGATTTTATTAAGGAATGTGACTAATTGTCACTTTTTGAAAGACTGCTTCCTATTTGCCCTTTTTTTTTTAGAAATTTATCGTCTTTTAAATATATTTTCTTAAGTCTTCATTAAATTTCATGTACAACAACTGCTTACCGTTCAAAGACAAAGTGCAGAATATTTGCTTGCATATTTTTTGCTTATTGTTAAGTGTTTTTCAAACATCGTTTCCGTTATGTAATTTATTTATTTAGTTTTTCGTTCACTTTTTTGATAACCACGTATTGGTTTTTGTGTTGGTCACGTTAAGCCCTTTAGGGGAGCTTTGGCCATTTTCAATAAAGTTCACGTTAAAGAACATTTCGCCCCTAAATGACTCCATGCCGTTACAGTTCTGGTTGCTATAGAACTAGTTATCTTGCAATATGTACCCAACGAGTGAACATTTTCTGTAAATAATTCATTTTTTTTTTCAATATGGATTAATTTTTCACGACAATAACAAACCGAGCCGAGAGCCCGTATTTTAATTTCCTCCCGTCTCATGGCATTTGATAAAAGTGTCATCTTTTAATGGCATCAAAATTACTCGCTCGTCTATTACGGGCCATTTTCATTAGTCACGACCGGATATAAGGTTTCTTTTTTTCGTCATCTAGCAATTATTTAGGTTAATAAAACGTTGGTCCTTTCGCCAAGGGCACAGAACGTTAACCACTTTTCTTGGCAGTTACTTAAAGCTGGTGGCACAATATAGTTTTACGGTTTTAGGTTTTATTTTTCACTCTGGTTAAGTAATAGTTGCACGTGCGGTTTGGAACAACGTCGAGGAAAACACGATATTTATACCTCCCCATTCGAGGCATTGTTGCAAACCGTGGATCGATGTAAGTGTGGTGCACTCACGATTTATCGGTAGGAATTTTTTCCTGGTTATTTTCTTGGGTTCAACAGTTTGTCTTAATGTTTTCCTGGCATGCGTAACTGCTCAACTTCGTGGCTTGGGCAAGCGTTAAAGTTGTCGCCTGCACAAATCTTTTTGCGTGTGCTTTGCTTTTGGTTTGATTATTAGACTGGGTTGTCAGTTTCAACATTCGTACGGGCATTATGGGCATTCGTCCAGTAACATTCCTCCAGGCCAATATTTATAGCTTCATTCGAAAGTCCCGTCCGGTGTTTTTCAATTTTTGCAGGAGGTACAGATGTATGACAAGATTTAGATTAGGGGTTTGAATAATATCTCTGTAATGTGTGATGCAGTGGCAACCCGGGCCACTGCACTGTGACTGAGGTTGGCGCTAATGACCAAGGCTGTCGATGCGCCATTAATCCTCAATCCCCCCCCCCCCCTCATTCGAAAGTTCATTTTTTCTAAAGATCGTTTTGAACTACAAGGTATTTTGGGGGGTAGAAAGCTGGGGAAGGGGGGGGGGAAGGGGAAGTAATCGATTGTTGTAAGTAGAGGATATGTGGATTCATGCTATAGTATGCGTCACTTACTTTTGTTTTCCTATTACTGTAAATTTCCTATTAAACGCCCATGGGCTTTTGAAATTAATTCGATAAAAAAAAGTGGAAGGGACGTAACAAAGTTGTAATTAGAATCGTATGTCCTGGAAGGCTGTTTATGCCTAATTCCGTCGCTGAAAATTTGGCGATTATGTGATCAGTCACGTACGTGATCTAGGTTGGTCTAACGTAATAATACTAATAAGCTACTAAAAAAAACAGTATAAAAGGGAGGAGAAAAAAAATTAAATTTGTTGGGGAACTTGATTTTCGGCTGGGAGATAATTTGTTGTTTCAAATTTTAACCAGTCTTTATTCACACTCTTATTGTTCACAAAGTACCTGAGTAAATTTTAACTACTGTTTGCACGCAGAGCATCAAAGTTCCTGAAGCAAGCAGCCTGCATTAAAGACTGGCTTTGTGAGGAAACACGATACACTAATCTGAGAAAAAAAGAAAGAAAAGACAACTGTCCTGACTGGGACTCGAACCCTGTACTTCCCGTTATTAGTGTATCTTACTAGTGTATCAGACTGGTGTATCTTGTTTCCTCACAAGGCCAGTCTTTAATGCAGACTGCTTGCTTCGTTTACCCTTTACCTTGTGATTTCTTCTTTATTTATCAAAGTTTCTGTTCAGAAAATAACTTCAGGTCTGCCTTTTTTGTTGTTCACTACAAATCGTATCACCCACAATATCATCAAAATACGTTCGAGCTTCGTTATTATATTCTTTTTTTCATGATCATTGATCTGACTGGATGTCACTTCGATTACGTTGCTCAAGTTCCACATGAAGAATTCGACGTAGGGAGAAAAAATCTCGCCAAGCTGTTCGCCGTTATCTCGTGGAAGGCAGACAGTCAGTTGACTGAATATCACGACTCGGTCTTCCGGACATGGTGTTTGCGACGTCTTCATTCCAGTCCGCCAATTTTGGTCCGATTCTACTGGTATTTTTATCTTTGGCTGAGGTGTAGGTCTTTTCCGGGTCATCTGCCCTTTTCAGTCGCCTCATTTATGAATAGCTAAGTTACAAGTCAACTGTATGAGTCAGCAACAGTGTGGTCTCCACTGCACGTCATCTGCCATCATAAAGAAGTTTCAGTTTTGATAATCCTAAACCCTATATATACGATTTCTGCCCTGTACTCTGCTGATAAAGTGTGCGCGGCCTATCTTGAGTTCGCTGCAGAACGAACACAGATAATCGACTATACGTTTTTGGTAGCAGAGTACCTTGTTGGTATCCAAAATGATTACAAAAACAATGGCGGCCGTCGATTAAAGCCGCTCCCTCCAGGAAGACGTAGTCGCTCGTAAAATACTTCCAGGACTCAAGATACGCCGCGCACACAATTGTTCTGTGTGCAGGAGGTCTCGTTTGCCCCATCCCCTCAACAAGAAAAATTAATTCTGAATATTTTTCGCAACCTCTTCACCTATTCACGATTTTTGCCCGTTGCTGCACTTATATGATATCCTCCCAATCCTCTAGCTCGAATCGTTGTTCAGCCTTATTTCAAAGAATAGTCCTAACGAATTTCATTCAAATTAGTTCATGGGTTTAGTTACAATTGCGGAACAAACAGACAGACAGGAAGTGCAAAGTGAACATGCTTATTGTTATAATGGGACTTCATACGCTTTGGTTACTCCGCCAAAAACAGGATAGTTAAATTTTTTTTAAATTCGTCTCTTGCGATAGGTAGCCTATATTGTGGGGCTTGTAGGTTGGCCACCAACATGCGTTATTGCCATGGTGCTGCAAGCATAAAATGACAGTTATCACATTCTGTTTACATTGAATATTCCATTATCCCCTTAGTCATGGTGACGGACCACTTCATAAATATCTCGGCACTTAGCTCATAACACAAAGCCACCTACAGTAAAGGCCGTATCAGATCAGACCAAAAAAGGGGAGTAAAATCCACCATTGGCACAGAAGCAAGCGCAAGTTTGCTAGGTGCTGCCATCTCTACACCAAGCAGCGATATCACATTAACCGAACAGGGTTCCAAATTCTGCCAACCGATGGCTCCACTTGGCAAACTTGTCGCATCGGTATTTGTCGCGCCTTCTAGCGGAGCATTGTGGAAGGCAAAGGTGAAATGGCCTTTACTGTATTAAATAACTCAGTATGGCTTTCTCAAAAATTCTGAAAAAGGAAAGCAATGTCAATTGAATCTACTATAGTATTAGTTACAATAAATGAAGAGAAACGCAGTGGTTTATTTATCAGTTACAACAAGGGTGGACAGCGGGATAAAGTTAATATCCGTAATAGTGTTTTTTCTCTGCATGGTAGAAACTATAGCAGTAGTTAGTTGACACTCTCCTAGTAACGCCACACGTAATTAAGCCTAGACTTTTTAGAATTAGGCTTTTTTTTTGGTTTATTTAATTTGTGTTAGCGAGTATTCACTAAACACAAGTACGTACTTAAGCCAATCTAGAAAAATTGCAGGCAAAACCCGTAACGCCCTCTAGCGTCGATCTGGGGAATTTGTAATTGCGTCCTTAGGGTGTAGAGGAGGGTTCATGAATTAATACAGATGTAGACCTATTTCCGTTGCCTTTTGGATTTAAATGTCAGACTGCATGAGTGGGAATTTAACCCTCGACCTTTAAGACCAAACGGCGAAGCCCTACTTCTAAGCCATACTGACATGGACGCCGGCCTTTGGTCGCAAAGGTCGAGGGTTCAACTCCCGCCCAGACAGTCTGACATTTAAGTCCAAAAGTCAGCTGAAAAAGGTTTGTATCCGTTTTTATTTATCACTTATCGAAGCGAATTGGCTTTCCTTCATGTTTATGTTTATTATGCAAAAGGGTTCTGCAGTCTCCTCACTTCTAAACGTGTAATAAAGTTTTCTACACCAATAAGCGTAGACCTTCTGTGTTAGGCGTAAACACTTCGGAAACTCGGTGGTTCTAACTTCGCAAGCGAGGCGTAAATGGGTGAGAAACCAGCAGGTGTTTCACCAACAAGTTCAAGAGTTAGGTGTGAAAAAAACAGGAGGGAGAAAGATGATTGGAAGAAACCAAAAAAAAAAAAGAGGTGAGGAACGCAGCTGAAAAAAAGGGAAAACGGCAGTTATAGAAAACCGATCAGGCGGTTAGAAAGAGAAATGACATCTTCTTTTAGGTGTTCTTTTTTTCAGTTTTGACGGCCAGACGTTTTGCTTCGTCATCAGATAACACCAATGACGAATGGCTGCTTGTGCTACCATATCCTCCACACAGACAGCACTGAAATCTGTGAGAACGTCTCCTATAGAAAGCGTAACAGACCACGATCTACTGTCCCATTTCAATTCTTATTCCATGTCACTGTAATGAAATAACAAACGACACATTTACAGCCCCATTAACAATATTCTCCTAAAAGCAGTCAACATTTACCGCTGTATCCTTTTTGGCAAGTTACTATCACGATATTACAATAGGAATGTATGAAATGTTTTTGTTAAGAATGAAGAGTATTGGACTATTACAAGCCAACACGCCACACTCTTAACGGAACTTATTATGCTATAATCCAAGTATAACCATGAGAGTTATCAAGGAAATAAAAAGTGTTGGTCTAAAATATTCCTACAGTCCTCATTCTTAACGGAACTTCTATACATTTCTTGTAATATTGTGGAAGTTGCAAAGCAAATGAGGAGCATTGGACTTAAAATAGTCCAACACTCGTCACTCTTAATGAAGCTTCTTATATACATTTCTATAGTATATTGTGGAAGTTGTCTAGAAAATAAGGACAGTTGGCCTTGAAAAAGTACAGCCTCATTGTAAACGGAACTTTTTATCAGTTCCTGACAATATCGTGGCAGTTGGCAAGCAGATGATGATTGTTGGTCTTGTACTCCAACACTCGTCATTCTTTGAGGAGCTTTTAATACATTCCTAACAATATAGCTATTGTCAAACAAATGACGAGGGTTGGGCTATTTTTAGACCACGATGAGAAGTGTTGTACTGAATGAAAAAATACAGCTTATTGCGTTTGAACGGCACAATGACACAATACAGCTGGCCAGCCCAGCCAACTATTAAACTGTAAAAAGAACCTACAATTCTACATAATAATCCTGGAGGCCGCCTAAAAGGAAGACTTAAAGAAAAACCGGAAGGACAACAATCACTTTAATCGTTTCTCATTGTTTTCGTGCATGTGTAATGTCTTTGCTACGGTGCCTAACAATTCATGATGCACGTACTAAGGATTGAAAACTATCGTCCAAACCGTTGATTGTTGATGGGTAAAATGAAAGAATCCATGTTTCACCTAAAGGCGTATAGTTTTAAATCAAACTAAACTACGTTGTGGCCTCGAAATTGGCATCTGGAAACGATGCAATGGCTTATTTAATTCGCAGATAAAGGCTTTCAGAGCTGAGCTGAATTGTTTCAAAGTGGACAACAACAATCACTGCTGAGCACGAGGCTGATCATTGCTAGCTTGCAAAGTAGTCGTTTACAATCAAAGCTCTGTGAGTGAAAACAAAACAATAACAACAACAACGGGCAAGATGGCGAGGCCCGTTCGTGAGTTTCTGCTAAAGCAGAGAGAAAAAGGGATCATCACACAACGTCAGATTAATTCGGGTATTGTATCTAATGAAAAGTTCAGTGAATTGTGCACGGAAGCTGTTGGTTTGGGTATCAGCCAGTGGGATTTAGAACTTTACGGTGTGACGGGTGGGAAAATACCGGAGCAAGATGAAGTAAGTGAAATGGTGTTAAGTAACAATGAAGTTGTCAACAATGGGAACAATGGTACTTCAGTAACTGATCGTCGTAAAATAACGGAGCGGGTGAAAATGTTATTGATCCACTTGAAGCTAGAAGGTTTGCTGACGCAGGCAGAAGTGGATGTTGGTGTTGTGGAGGAAGAAAAGTTTGAAGCAGTAAAACTGAGAGCAGAAGAAGCAGGCATTGGAGAAACTGACTTAAGGTGTTACGGTGTGTCAAGTAGAAGTGTGCTGGCGAATGGGGAAGTTAGGCCAAGTGGGGTTGTAGAGAACAATATCCCAACAAACAATGGTCGAGAAGACAGTGACAATGTACGTGCTATAGGAAAAGTGCACAATGGAGTGTATGAGCGCACGAAAGATGAAAGCGGCAACGATCAAGTAATTAAGCAAAAGACGTATGCGAAAACTTTGGCAAGTGGTTGTGTCGAACGAAGAGAGGGCGGTGTGTTCAAGTTGAAGGAGGATGCTGGAGACCTTCAGTGGGTAAAGAATTTGTATGGTGGTGGACTTGCGAACGTGTCGATGAAGAAGTCGTTAATTGTAATTGGGTGTCAAGAAGGTAAGCCCTACTTGGTGCAATGGGTGAAAGATGCCCTCAGTGCAATCATTGACTTGAAGTTGGTTACTGCTATTTGTACTTTGCGGGCAAGCAATGTAATTCAAGTGGCTTTCGTTGATGAAGAGACGAAAATGAAGGTGGTGCAGCATAAGGAGCTAGTGTTGAACGGGTACAGGAGTCGTCTGTATGATCTGTGTGACAGGATTATTAAGATTAGAGTACATTGGCTTCCTATCGAAATCACTGAGCAAGAGATAGGGTGTGCGTTACTAAATTACGGATTGTTAGTTAGCCACACTTTGGAAATGCACTCGTTACAGGGTGTTACTCATTGCGCTACTGGTGTTAGGTTAGTTTCCCTCAAATTGAAGGATAGTGTTCTCTTGGGTGACCTTCCGGATACAGTTGGTGTGAAGGGCATAAAAGCATTGTTGGTAGTTGCGGACAGACCACCGTTGTGCCTCCGTTGTTCCACACGTGGGCACGTGAGAAAGGTATGCCCGGCTGTTTACTGTAGGTCGTGCAGGGCCTTGGTGTTCCCATCACAACCATGTGTGCATTTTTGTGACCGGGTTCAAGCTGTGAATCGACGTGGAGTGCAGGAAAATCGGAGGGAGTCGGTGGTTCCTGTTCCTTTTCAGCCCCCAGTTCAACTTCCGGCCATTGTGGTTCCTGCACAGGCCCAGGCCCAAACCCAAGCCCAGGCCCAGGCCCCGGACCAATCTACAAATACTATGGTGGCTGCAGGTCGGTCTAATGAGGTGTGCGTTAAGTCAATGAATCCTTGGATCTCCCCACCCAGGAAAAAGAGAAACGCTAGAAAGAAGAAATTGAGCCCTGCTGTTTCACCAACTGCAGCAAAGGTTAAAGCAGTGGATACAAATAGGTTTGGGCCATTGCAAGACATGGAAGCGAGTGTGACTGAGTGCAATCAAAGTGGTGATCATCACAGATCTGGCTTGAATTTGGCTTGTGAAGCAATGCAGTCTCAGCAGTCGCAGTTGCAACAAAAGCAATTGGGTGCTTCTGTTTCTAGTGTGCTTGTAAACGAAGTGGCTACCTTTGAGAATTTACAGGAAGTTGGTTGGTTTCTTGCGAATGAGACAGGTGGATCTGTGGAAGAGGTTCCTGATATGTGTAATGACAAGGGTGGGGTTTCGTTAGTGCGAGTGAACCTTGAAACACCTAATGTGGAACCAATTGGAGATATGGCTGCAGTTAGTGGAGCAGCCATGGAGTGTGACCCGGACGTTGGTCACAATGTTGATGTAACATAGGCGTTTGCGTGTATATGTATTAGGTTAGATTGTTTTTTCCCATTAGAGTTCTCGATCTGTACATGGAATGTGCATGGTGCACTTAGCAAGCTTGATGAAATCGAGGCATTGTGTACTAAATTTGATCTGTTGGGCCTATTGGAAACCAGGCTCCAAGTGGGCTCAACTCCCTATTTACCTGGGTTTAGTGGAATTGCGGGTCCTGGTCTTTCCGGGGTTCGGCTGTATATAAAGGCCTGGGTTCCATTTGTGTTGCCTGTCGTTCCAGTGTGCCCGCACGTTGATGCTTGTGTGATAAGTGTTTGGGTTAATGGGGCTTGGTTGACTGTGGGTTTCGTTCACGTTACAGGAGCTGTGTCCAAAGCTAATTGGGTGGCATGGGTAAAGTCTCTCCCTAGACCACTAGTTCTGGGGGGTGATTTTAATGCACATCACTGGGTGTGGGGGAGTGATCGCTGTGACACTCGGGGTAGGATGTTTGTTGCTACGCTGGCAGAATTGGGTTTGGAGGTGGTGCAGAATGGCACCCCGACTTTCTTTAGGCGGTGTGGGGGTTCTGTCCAAGAATCGGTATTGGATATGTATTTGTGTTCCCTGGGGCTTGCTCATTGCTTCTCCTTCCAGGTTTCGCAAGACCTCAGAGGCAGTGATCACCTCCCAGTGGCTCTATTTCAAGGCAAGCAGGACCAGAGGGGAGGTGGCAGAGGTATGGCCCGTCCGAAAGTTGAGATGGGTGCATTTGGGAACTGGGTAAAGCAGTGGATTAAAAAACCATCAAATGGGGTATTTGGGACGCGTGGTAGGAGTGGTTCTACTCCTGCTTGGTGGACCACAGTGTGCACCATGGCAGTTCGAGACAGACGCCGTGCCTGGCAGCGGTTCCGTCGGTTTCCTACGGATGAACGGTGGTATGTGTTTGTGGGAACGGCGTCAGAGTCTCGGGTTATTCTTCGTAGAGAAAAGGCATCGTTTGGCAGACGACTGTGTGAGAGGGTTTCTGTTGGGCTCCCTCTTGCCCAAGTCTGGAAACTTGTGCGTCCGCTGGATTCACGTACGTCAATTGCATGGATTTTGGGTAATAATGGAGAAGTTCTCCGTGGCCTAGAGATGGCGAAAGCCTTCAATGCTAATTTTTCGGAGGTATACAATTCTTCTAGAGGTGCGCCTCCACCGGCTGTGACTTGGGATAATGTGCAACAGTCTGAACAGTCTGAATCGCCAATTACGGTTGGCGAACTGGAGGCTGCGTTGGCTCGTTGTCGTACGGGCAGTGCTATGGGGATCGATTCAGTTAGTTATGGTGAGTTGAAGTCCCTTTGTGATATGGGCCGTGTGGGTTTGGTGGCTTTCTTTCAGCGTGTTTTTGAGGGTTCTCCGCCGCCAGCGGCTTGGATGTTTTCTGTTTTGGTCCCGGTTCTAGGACGTGGCAAGCAGCGCACTGCGGTCACAAGTTATCGCCCCATCGCGCTGTTGTCATGTGCTAGAAAGGTTTATGAAAGGATTTTGGTTCGCCGCTTAATGTGGTTGTTGGAGACATCTGAAGGTCTTTTCAGGGCTCAATTTGGTTTCAGGCGTCATCGCAGTGCCCAAGACGCGGTTTTGTATCTGGAGGCAAGCATAAGGCAGGCGTGGAGTGGTGGTAAGATCGCTGTGTGCGTGTTTCTAGATATAAAGGCCGCGTACGATATGGTGGATGTCAATTGGGTGGAGCACGCCATGTTTGTTCTTGGTGTCAATGTACAGTTGTCACGTGCAATTATGGCCCTTCTTGCCGGTAGGCAGTTTGCTACTAAGGCAGACGGCTATTGGTCGGAGTGCCGGTCCACGGATAGAGGCCTCCCGCAAGGGAGCTGCCTCAGTCCTGCGTTGTTCGCCTTGGTCATCAATGCTGTTTTGATTGACTTGGACTCGGATGGCAATGTTGTCGCTTATGCCGATGATGTGGCTGTGTGGGTTGTGGGGGATGATTTGCAAAGTCTCCTGGCAACTCTAGAGGGAATTGTGGCTAGGGGTGAGGGGCTGTTGGCTCAGAGGGGCTTGCGCCTTTCTCCTCAAAAGACGGAACTCATGATATTTGCTAGGGGTGCACTGCGGTCAGGTTCTATAACTGTGGGTGGCACCCTGGTGCATGCATCAACTTGTGTCAGGTATTTGGGAATCAGCCTTGATCCGCAGCTAACTTGGAGAAGTGATGTGGCAGCTGTCAGGAAATCGGTGATGTCCCGGTTGGGTGTCTTGAAATCACTAACGACAAATGAGTTAGTGGCCAGCCGTTCTGTAATCACGACAATGTATAGGTCGTATGTCAGGGCGAGTATTGATTTCCACCTGCCTATATTGGCGGGTGCTACAGGTCCCATGCAGTCAATACAGGTGTTGGTAAACGAGTGTTTGCGAGTTGTTCTGGGGTGTCTCCCGTCAACCCCTATTCATGCCATTCACATAGAATCGGGTGAGTGTCTTGTGAGTGTGCGGGCAAAGAGGCTCCTCCTTACACATTGCTACCGGGCCATTGCAAGGGGTTGGAGGGACCCTGTTGCATGCATTATAAGTGCACTTATGGCAGTTAGGGAGTCGGCTAGGAAAAGATCTGGTGCTCTGGGCCTGGGAGCAACGTTACTTTTGGATCCTCAACTGTCCATGTTCTTGGACCCAAAGATAACTTTGGTGTTTTGTCCTTGGTCGTGGTGCACTCTGTTGTCCTCTGTTTGGGATGCGCCGCCCACACCCAATACCACAGTGAACATATTTTGTGACGCTTCCTTTTGTAAGGATGTTTGGGAAGGAGGAGTGGGCGTATTTGTACAGGAATTGCGTTTGGAACGGTCGTATTTCATCTCTGGATTACCGTCCGCTTTTTTGGGGGAGCTCGTGGCAATTTCGTTGGCTATTGAAGAGGGTTTGTCCCTAGGGGTCAGTAGCTTTGTGGTTCATTCGGATTCGAGAACTGGTATTGCTTTCCTGAGAGAGGCGATCTCGTCTCTTGACGTGGATCATCCTCTTAGTGTGGATGTAAGTAGGAAACTACTGTCAGCCCTGCAAGGGGGAGTTAGGGTATCGATTACGTGGGTACCAGGTCACTCTGCCATATTTGGCAATGAAGTGGCAGATGGGCTCGCACGTGAGGGCTTTCGCTCTAGGACGAATCACATACGGTGTCCTATTGGTTATAGGGATCTGCGCCCAGTGCTCTTGGCAATTGAGAATTCGCAGTGGCAGACGATTTGGAATGAGAGTACTACTGGCAGAAGGCTATATGAAGTGCAGCAGTCTGTTGGGCGACCTGTTGTTTTGGATCGGTTGCCATGGAGAGATGCCAGTCTGTTGTCACGTTTGCGTACGGGGCATGTGTGTCTGCGTGCACACATGCATCGTATGGGCTGGTGTGCGTCTCCGCTTTGTTTCTGCACCACAGAGGATGAATCTGTTGACCATTTTTTGTTTCGGTGTCCACTATGGGATGCTTTACGTGTGCCACCGCTTGTTAGTGGTGGTGTAGTGTGCGATGCGTTGAAGTTGCCTCCCTCGTGGGGTGGTCAAAGGGTGCCGTACAGGGTGGTTTTGAAATTCTGTAAGATGACCAGGCGTTTTTGGAATGTAGGTAATAGGGTCTAGTTGGAGCCTGGTTTCCTATGGTCAGTAAGGATATTTGGTGCCGCTGTAGTGAGTAGCTTAAGTAGAGTAGAGCGCATGGAGTGTACAGATCCTTTTGGCTCTCATAACAATAAATAAATAAATAAAAACAATAATGAGCCATTGTTAGGCCGCCATAGGCCGGCGATTTATTTCTTTCCTCTCCCAGAAAAGGAAAATGCCAAAGCAGCCGTGCTAAAGGTTTCAACATTTGTTCTACGAAAGCTTATTTATTGACTTCCTATAGAAAAATTGTTTCATGCAAAGATGATGGTTCAGCACTCACATTATTTAAACGGTGCATCCTGTGATTTCAGCCACTGGATGCGCAGATTCAGTGACTGAGCCCAACAAAAATTACCGTTTGTCAGCCAGTGTGCGCAAAAACTGGATTGAAGAAATTTTAATCCGTGAAAGCGTTTCTTAGCCAGTGTGTGCGAAAATGGGAGTGGGGAGTTGGGAGTGGGAGTGGGGAGTTGGGAATGCGAGTGGGGATTGGGAGTGAGGGGGTTTGGAGTGGGGAGTGGGAGTGAGGGGGTTGGAGTGCGGAGTGGGAGTGGGGCCGGGAGTGGGGGAATGGGTCTGTAAACTTAATTCATGACCGGCCCCGTGCCTAGCACGGGCTTCCTCTAGTAAGAATTATAAAAACGTTTAATATTTACTTTACGTGTATTGAACATAAGTTACAGTGACGAGCAATTCTCGTGATTTGATGTGCCTTGTTTACAAATCAGTGACTCTAAACATAAATCGTATCTGTCGCATAAATTAGCTTACATGAGCGGAATTAGTCTGTAGCCATTATACAAGGTGGTTCAAAAGTACTTTGCGCCCCACCAAAAGACCTACAAAATTGGAATTAGGTACCTGACTCATAAGACTTTGTTTTGTCCCTAAGATGGGGGCCACCCACTGAACTTGCGTTGGGGCGCCCTGCCCCATCCATTAACCCCCAGATATAAAATTTAACTTTTTTCCTGTGAGAAATAAACGTTTGGGTTCTATTGGGGAAATATGCGCATGGCCCTGACAACATGATATCCGAAAACGGCATACTCATTGGATAAACGGGATGCGTTTTATTACATCTTTAATCTAGCCCCCACATGAGGCTTCCCTGCACGGTACAGGAAATTATCGGGTTCACCCATCAAATATTTCACAGCACTGAGAAATCACACCTGACACATAGAATCAGAGTTTGTTCCTAAAATGGGGGCCACTGCATGAGCTAGCATTGAGACGCTCTACCTTCCCCCCCAACCCCCAGTTATAAAACTTATTTTTGTTCCCGTCAGAAATAGACATTTGCTTCCAATTGGAGAATTATGTGCATGACCCAGCCAACCTGATCGCCCAAAACGGCGTGCCAATGAGATAAACAGGATGTGTGTTATTACATCTTCAATGTAGCGCCCACGTCCTCATGAGGGCTTACCCATATGTGGAAAATTGTCCGGTGCGAGTGCACTCACCAAGGTGCTACAGCACTGAGATTACACACCTGAAAGGACGAATGTTTGTCCCTAACATGGGGGGGGGGCAGCATGACCTTGCAATGGGGCATCCTACCCCTCTCAACCCCCTAGTTACCAAATTTATTTCTGTTCCCTGCAATAAACATGATAGTCCATGCTGTTAGTGCAAAAAGATTTCAGTTCCGGCAACAAGCTACATATTATACATGGTAGCTGTTCACATGTTGTAGTTTACAAATCCGCCGGGAGACACTCCCGGAAGTGACACACGTAGCCGTGATGACGTCATCAAAATGGCCACCATGCGATGTACTAAATCTCTATTATCTCCGGAAGTAATTGTTCAATCCTATCGTGCAACGTATTGTTGGAAAAATAATTTAATTTACTAAAAGAAATTCCGGTGCAATATATGCCATAAATCTATTAGTTTTGGTTTAATCTGAAGAAAAACTTAAATATGACTGCTGTGCGATATACTAATTCCCAATTATCTCCGGAACTAATTGATCAATCTTATCTTGCGACCTATCGTTGGAAAGATAATTTAATCTTCTAAAGGAACTGCCTGAACTATGTATCCCGTAAATAATTTAGTTTTTGTTTAATATGAAGGAAAATTTAACGTGTATGTAATTGTCGCTTTATATGTAGTTCTTTTGGAAACGATAAATTATTAAAGCTGTGTCGTATTGTTCACAGCGTGTCACTTGAGCAGTGGCCTTTACAGGCACACGGTACTGTACAGGAAAGTAATTGTTTAATATGACAGCTCATACCTCTCTTAGTACACTTGCAAGTCTATATAGGCTACGTAATTATCCCAGCAGTTGTCATCCATCCCAAAATATCAATTCAGCTGATTTTTGTTGCCTCCCCTTTAACGGCTGCCTGAATTGTCAAGTCATCACCCTAATTCTGATAACCTAATTCTGCAGTTTATGATGGTCTGCGATGCTAACCTTGTGTGCGTACCTACTTTGTTTTACGTACGATCCGCTGATGACTTGAGAATGTTGTCTGCCCTTCCTGGTGTTGCAACAAAGGCTTGAATAGAGTTTTCATTCTAGCCACTACCTGCTAACTCACAACCAATCTTTGAAATTACAGCCATTTCTATGTGCAGTTTTGTGATGGTTGATCGGCCTTAAGCTGGTGTCTGTGATGAATTGATCCTCTGAAGAATACTTATCATAATGTTCATGGCACGGCGAACCATGGATGAGGAATTCACATCATATACTGGGAGCAGAATTGATGTGCATTTACCTTTCAAACCTTCATGGATGTTTAGACGGGAATGGAAGGCTAACCAAGATAACACTTTACCTTCGTGGTCAGCCTTGCTTCTGGTGGATTATACCAGTCCATCATTTCCACAGGTATAGCAATGGTTTTTTCTTCAACCATTGGTAACGGTGCACCACATGAACGTTTGGTCGTATGAGAAAGACTTGTGGAGGAATCGGGCAAGCCTATTCTGCTTTATTATTTGATTGTCTTAGGTTGAGACTGGTTGTAAAAGATATACCTACTGGTGGGTGAAAGATGAGACATGCCTGTTATATGGAATGAGTTCGCCGATGTACTGAAGGCTGTGTTATGTTCTATATTATCAATTGCGTGCAGCACAAGTGAATACAATATAGATAAAAAAAAAAAAAACGCAGAATAAAGCCAACTTAAATTACACATATAAAGTGGCAATAATTATGTGTAGATTTTTGTTATTCTTCAAATTAAACAAAAGAGACTTACGGCATACATTGTCCTTGCAGTTCTTTTGGCAAATTAAATTATATTTCCAACAATAGGTCGCAGGATAAGAGTGATATATTTGTTCCGGAGGTACCGCAGATTCATATGTCGCACGGTAGTTATGACGTTATTATAACGGCGTTATAATATGTTTTTCTGTATATTAAATAAAGGCTAATATATATACAGCAAACAATGCTCCGGCAATTTTTTTAACAACTTAAATTATCTTTCCAACGATAGGTTACACCATAAGATTGATCTATTAGTTCCAAGATACACGAGGTTTAGTATATCGCATGGTGGCAATTTTAAGGACGTCATAATGTTTTCCTTCCAATTACGCAGAAACTAATAGATTTACGGCATACATTGTTCAGGTATTTCTTTTAGAAAATTAACTATCTTTCCAACAATAGGTCACACGTTAGGATTGATCGAATAGTTCCGGAGATAATAGAGATTTAGTACATCGCATGGTGGCCATTTTGATGACGTCATCACGGCTTACGTCGTCACTTCCGGGAGTGTCTCCCGGTGGATTTGGAAATTACAATGTGTGTACAGCTTCCATGTGCAATATGCATCTTGTTGCCGGAACTGAAATGTTTTGGCACTTTTTGTCGCTAACAGCACGTACTATGACTAATATCCCTGGTTGGGCAGTTGATTCCTGACACCTCCCATGAACTAGAGATTGCAGGCCCTATCACCTATGGCTGTTCGTCAATTGATGACGATTGATAACTAGAAACGGGGGGGGGGGGGGGGGAAAAAAGCTTATTTCTCAAGACGTATTAGTACTTGAGACATATTGCTTGAACGTTCCCAACCCAAGGTTTTTTTTCTGTGTAATTTAAGGAACATACATAAACTTTGTATCTGGGAGTTGACGGCTGGCGCCCCACTGCAACTCATTCAGTGGCCCCCATCTTAGGGACAAACCTTGGTCTTATTTGTAAGGTGTGTATTCTAAGTGCTGTAGGACCTTTGATATGGGTGCACCGTACAATTTCCTGCACCATGCAGGGAAGCTTCGTGAGGGCGTGGGGGCTACATTAAAGATGTAATAAAACGCATACCGTTTATCCAATTAGCACGCCGTTTTCGGCTATCACGTTGTCTGGGCCATGCGTATATTTCCCCAATTGGAACCAAACGTCTATTTCTCTCGGGAAAAAAGTAAAATTTTATATCTGGGGATTGAGGAGGCCAGGGAGCCCCAACGCAAGCTCAGTGGTTGGCTACCACCTTAGGGACAAAACAAAGTCCTATGAGTCAGGTGCCTAATTCCAAGTCTGTAGGGCTTTTGGTGGGGTGCAACGGACTTTTGGACCACCCTGTATAGTTGTAGGAGTTGTCAGCTGAAATCATTGATCCTAACGCACTTTATCACACTGAAACCGTTAATGCACTTCATTCAAATACAATTATTGCATGTCAGGACACAAAGACTGCCTGCCCATTTTCAACAATTTTCAAATTGTTTCGCAGCATAGGGATTTATCCTCACCATTGTGAAATACGCTCAGCTCTAGTTTCTGTTAAAGTACCAAAAGCTATAGTAGGCGCCATGCAACTTGGCGGCGGGCCACTAACGTGTTCTATTAATAAGTAGTAGGTAGTAGTAGTAGTAATTAACATGAAATCAACGACGTTGAGAAACCTTTTTCGTACTTAAATCTTTTTTTTTTTTTGCACAGCTGTCAAACAGTACTTTTTTTGTCTAGTCAGTGTACCTTGTCGCTTTACATAATTTCCAAAGCTTTCTGTCGTATTAATATTTAGTATTCAACATCAGAAAATGCCGGTTTAATGTATGGGGTATAAGAAACGCAGTAGCTATCCTTCCCTCAAACACTGGTAACGTCTCAAAGGGTCAAAGAGTTTTAGCGAGTCTTAACCGCACCTGGTCATCTGCCCGACGCAGCCGTAAGGCGTTGATAACGTCTTGATTTTAACAACAACAATTAGACGCGGACATTTAGACACCGTGGAAAGCCAACACTCTGAACTTGATGGGTTAAGTGCTAGCGCGCTTCGAGATAGAAATAGATCAACACGATGCCAAGCAACAACTCAAAAGGCGTCCCCCCCCCCAGGCCTCGAAAATAAAAGGTACCCCACCAAAAAAAAAAAAAAGAAGCCAAGCCAGTACATCTAAATATCGCGTCAAGCCTTAAAGCTACTCAAGGAAAAAGTAGTATTGTAGCACGTATTCCGTATCCCCTAAAATAGACATTACTATCAATGTTATTCACGCTTTTTTTCGACAAGAAAACGTTATAGGCTGTGTCACCAACCATGACTTTTATGTTGTTGGGGGCAAAAATCTCCTCATAAATATTTTCAGCCTATTCTGTCCCATTCGTATATTTCTTCAGATGCCCGAAAATAGCAAACTCACTTGGCTGCAGTGACACAAATATCTAATGGTGGCCCTATTTGTGCTCTTATATCTGTTATCTGGAGAAGACGAGCGGTAATGTTGGTGGCGACACACTAGAGTATGCCTTTAGTAGGGTTTCACAGCTAATTTGCATTACTATAGTAAAGGACATTGAAACTTTAGCGATGTAATGACAGGCCCTAAACAGACAGATGGAGCCTGTACCACATAGGTGGGAAAAGTTGCTAATGCGGATCTCCCTCTTCTGCACGTTAGTAAAAAGTGTGATGAAATCAGAAAACAATCATTTATAATTTTATAATTTGCTGTTCATAGCAAATACTTTGTTTGCTTGACGGTCGTTGGAAAGTGAACTACGAGCGACAAAGAATTATTATTGTTCCTTTTTATGCACACGCGCACGCAGGCACAAATACATGTGGTAGGTGGGACTGATTATTTATTTCACGCTTCCACAAGCGTATCAAGGGTATTTCCTTGTTTAAATCAGTTGTAGCACCATAAGGCATTAGAGAGACATTTAAAATTAAAATAAACAACCCCAATATGTTTTAGAGTGTCTGAAGTGTATTAAAAAAAATGTATGCTGAGTAACCAAACTTTTATGAAAGTGCAAAATGCAATAAAATATTGATTTTTCACTTGTTAAATCATTCCAGTTCCGGACAGTTTTCGGGGGAAAAAAATAATTTGTTCTGCACTGAAATCATCTATTCTTCTTAACATGATCATGCCTTCCCATGTAGTCAGGGGAAAAAATAGTCAACAGGATTCAAGATTGTGTTCCGGCAGAAGATCTTATGAATGAATGAAGCAATTTAAACACGTATAAGGACAGGAAGGGGTACATTGTATCTGCTTACACCTAGCCTAGATTAAAATTCACATAACCCAATTTCACAATGAATTAATAACTGTACAATAAGGTAAAACAATCAATACGTTAGGCCGAATACAATTTAAAAGTTTTCAATCATAAAATATATGTAAAGAAATAATAATAGCAAGCCAAAGGCTTTAGTCAGAATTAAATATGCGTAAAACAAAGAAAAATGAAAAAATAATAGGCCAAGGCTATGTAACAGTCCAGGTTACCGTTCCCTTCTGCGAACATGCAAGGATGCTGTCCTACAGTCTTCATCATGCCGGAGACGCACGCACCATAATGGAATACATTAAACATCATACGGTAGCACAGAGCTAAACGCTTCAAGAGCATCAATTAAAATAGAGCTTCAGTGTCAATGGTGAGCATCAGAGTCAGTAAACGTGAGAATCGGTATCAATGGTGGGTAGGGATGGCGGGTTAGTCCCCGTTTCCCTCACCTGCAACAACAATTCTTTTTAGAGAAAAAAAAATGAAACTATGCTTCTTCGTTGCGTGCTGTTCGTCTATCATACTTTCAAATCATCGAATATTTTACCGAACAAAAACACATGAAGGATTTCTTTAACATTAGATTTTGTTGGCCAGGAAAGGACGGGGAAGCCACAACCTGATGCTGTGCATACCTGCCGTAGAGGCATCTATTCCGACCGTATGTTGGAGAATTATGCAATAGAACAGCAAGCATAATGACACGGAAACTTCAGGAAACTTCAGAGAAGCAGGAAAGCGATCTGTTTCCCTGTAGCATGCCTACCTGAGCCTGTGCCGGACTGGGAAGTCATTCAGAAGTTGCGTAAAACAAAGAAAGCCATTACAATTATGACGTAGGTGTGCCCCGACTCTCGATCTGTGTGCTGCATAATGTAATGGCTGTTAGTGTTAGGGAGTGCATGACTTCGGGTCCAGGCTCCCTGGAATAATTCAATCAATCAATCCTAGAGCTGTCTGTTTTCTGCAACTTCATAATTTATTTGCATGATGTGTGAGGCGTGATGAAGGTTTGCCAGATGTGCGACGCTTATTTAAGAAGTTAGCAGTTGAATGACCTTGATAACATTTGGGAAGGTCATCTTTTTGCCATCTACACCAAACCCCCCCCTCTGTCGTCACTTCCCTCAAGTTTTATCAATGTGTATTTACTGAGCTATCGTAACTCTCTATTCACTGAGCTATCGTAACTCTTTATTCACTGAGCTATAGGTATCGTAACTCTTTATTCACTAAGCTAGGTATCGTAACTCTTTATTCACTAA
>JAHWFP010150975.1:16112-45550 GCA_023313725.1 Lithobius niger | reverse complement strand
CCCCCCCCCCCCCCCCCCCGGTTACGTAACTGCTAGAAACAAAGCAAAACGTCTAAAAAAAGTAGTAAGTTGAAATCGCCTAGACAGTGGCTTTCACTGCTTCCCCAGAAAGAACCTTCGTGCCTCATGCAGACTGAAAGCGTTGTTGCACATGCCACACAGTCATGATGAAAAAAATTCAAACTTAGTTTGGTAGAAAAAAAGTAAAACTTCCCATTAATTTTTCTACCTGTGGAAGAAGTCTTCTCCCACTTAATTTCTTTGGTTTAGAGAAAAAGGATAAAACTTCCAATTAATTTCTTTACTTGTGGAAAGAAAAGTCTTCTCCCTCTTAATCTCTTTGGTTTAGAGGTAAAGAATAAAACTTCCGATTAATTTCTTTACTTGTGGAAAGAAAAGTCGTCTCCCACTCTTTGGTTTAGATGAAAAGGATAAAACTTCCGATTAATTTCTTTACTTGTGGAAAGAAAAGTCTTCACCCACTTAATCTCTTTGGTTTAGAGGAAAAGGATAAAACTTCCAATTAATTTCTTTACTTGTGGAAAGAAAAGTCTTCTACCACTTAATCTCTTTGGTTTAGAGGAAAAGGATAAAACTTCCGATTAATTTCTTTACTTGTGGAAAGAAAAGTTTTCTCCCACTTAATCTCTTTGGTTTAGAGGAAAAGGATAAAACTTCCGATTAATTTCTTTACTTGTCGGAAGAAAAGTCTTCTCCCAGTTAATCTCTTTGGTTTAGAGGAAAAGGATAAAACTTCCGATTAATTACTTTACTTGTGGAAAGAAAAGTCGTCTCCCACTTAATTAATCTCTTTGGTTTAGATGAAAAGGATAAAACTTCCAATTAATTTCTTTACTGGGGAAAGAAAAGTCTTCTCCCACTTAATCTCTTTGGTTTAGAGGAAAAGGATAAAACTTCCAATTAATTTCTTTACTTGTGGAAAGAAAAGTTTTCTCCCACTTAATATCTTTGGTTTAGAGGAAAAGAATAAAACTTCCGATTAATTTCTTTACTTGTCGAAAGGAAAGTCTTCTCACACTTAATCTCTTTGGTTTAGAGGAAAAGGATAAAACTTCCGATTAATTTCTTTACTTGTCGAAAGAAAAGTTTTCTCCCACTTAATCTCTTTGGTTTAGAGGAAAAGGATAAATCTTCCGATTAATTTCTTTAGTTGTGGAAAGAAAAGTTTTCTCCCATTTAATCTCTTTGGTTTAGAGGAAAAGGATAAAACTTCCGATTAATTTCTTTACTTGAGGAAAGAAAAATTTTCTCCCACTTAATCTCTTTGATTTAGAGGAAAAGAATAAAACTTCCGATTAATTTCTTTACTTGTCAAAAGGAAAGTCTTCTCCCACTTAATCTCTTTGGTTTAGAGGAAAAGGATAAAACTTCCGATTAATTTCTTTATTTGTCGAAAGGAAAGTCTTCTCCCACTTAATCTGTTTGGTTTAGAGGAAAAGAATAAAACTTCCGATTAATTTCTTTACTTGTCGAAAGGAAAGTCTTCTCCCACTTAATCTCTTTGGTTTAGAGGAAAAGGATAAAACTTCCGATTAATTTCTTTACTTGTGGAAAGAAAAGTTTTCTCCTACTTAATCTCTTTGGTGTAGAGGAAAAGGATAAAACTTCCGATTAATTTCTTTACTTGTGGAAAGAAAAGTTTTCTCCCACTTAATCTCTTTGGTTTAGAGGAAAAGGATAAAACTTCAGATTAATTTCTTTACTTGTGGAAAGGAAAGACTTCTCCCACTTAATCTCTTTGGTTTAGAGGAAAAGGATAAAACTTCTGATTAATTTCTTTACTTGTCGAAAGAAAAGTTTTCTCACACTTAATCTCTCTGGTTTAGAGGAAAAGAATAAAACTTCCGATTAATTTCTTTACTAGAGTATGGCAGTTAACTTCATCAACCAAGAGCTAGCTAATATGCATTACATGTACAGTCGGGCCGACGGCTATTCTGCAGAAGCAGGCAGGCTGTATGCTGTGAGCTATCCGAACCGAAGGATCTGGACCGTCGTACGTTTATTCGGCTTCACCAACGTCTGTGTGATCGCGGGTCATTTGTGAAAGGAAGGCCAAGAACTGTTCGTAACCCTGTGCAACAACGTTTTCAGTCTGCATGAGGCACGAAAGGTTCCTTCTGGGGAAGCAGTCAAAGCCACCGTCTAGGCGATTCCAACTTACTATTTTTTTTTCCGCGTTTTGCTTTGTTTCTAGCAATTACCTAGCTGGGGGTGGGGGAAACCTACAACCCTAATGTGTGGGCGCCTCGTCTAGGCTGGATGAGCAATACCTTTTTAAGGAACGGTTCGTTCCCAAGCGTGTCTTCACCGTCACGTGTTGTTTCATTTTTAATTCGACGTGTCACACGTCGAATTAATGTGGTTGTGGCCAAAAAACGGGGGTAGCCGATTTACATCAGCGACATCTTCTCAAAAACCAGACACATTTGTTCAATTCTGATCCGACGAAATTCATGTATGCGGGTGGGTGACTTGCAGTGCTCCAGTACACAAGGTATGCTCTAGTTAATTTAGTTAGGGCGGTTTTAGTTCGCTAACCTCTAAAAAGGTCTCTGAGCGAAAAACCGTCGTCAAATAGTACACGATCAGTGGCTGACGTCACCGCTTCCTCAGCGTAAAGGTGTGCACTTAACGCCGATCATACAAAAAATTGTGGCGTGTAACAGCGCATTACGGCAAGTCGGCTGTTCAACATTGCGGTCGGTTAGAGGTTATCGTGTACATCGAGATGGCTCATCTCTTATGGCGCAGAACAACACAAAGTGAGTCATCACTTACCTTTGCGGTGATCTGGATGGTACACCGAATTTCTATGACTGAATCTGGACGGTACAATGAATGCGATGCTCGTATAAGACTTTTGCTGGTAATTAACGCCATCCTCGCTGCTTTTGAGGTGCGATATATTATAGTATTTTATTACGTGTATTTGTGGTCTTGTTTTCTCTTGAACGAGTGAGCAAAACGAATAATGTCCTGTTTTTACAGTGGCGGACTGGCCAGAGGGAGGGAAGGGCAGAATATTCCTAATGGCCTCCACCTTTCAGATTTTTTTAAAAATCTGTAACAGGAAGATTCACGTAAGTTTTATTGGTTCGACATTAGTTTTAGCCACAGATTTAAAATTACAAATAATAATAATAAAGACAATTATAAAACGCTGGTAAAACAAGTACTTTGTATTGAGTAGCCTAACAAAAATTGGCCACAATTGTAAAATTGTAAATTGTACAATTGTGGGGAAATTGTAGTGTTATACTCAATGTGGACTTTGTCACAATTTTCGTGTATATTTTAACTTTTGTTAATACACTTAAAAGGTGTAAATAATTTTAAAGTAGTCAACCTCACGTACCCTCAGCGCAATATGATTTCTCCTACTCTCCCCCCCCCCCCCCACCAAATTACCTGCTAATTTTATGAAAGATGGTGTTCGAAGATTTTAAAAATGAAAAAGTCTGATGAAGAAGAACAACGGGTACGGGAAACTGTAAAACAACGAAGCTTTCAGTTTTTTTGTTTTTTTTTTTTGTAAGAAAACCAATATCAGTGTCCGATGAAAACCTATCTGGTCAGTGATTGTATCGTCGCACACAAGATTCTGGCTCATTTGCCGTATTGTAGTAGCAAACGTTACAAGACAATTTTTTAAATATAATGTGCAATATAGTAGATATTGTTCAGTACACCATGCATTTAGATATTTTAGTAGTGTCCTGTTGGTATGTCTGCCGTTGCAATGTTCCAAATTTTTTGTTTGTTCACAGCCGCCAGCTTAAGACAAATTCAATTGCTTTTGCTTATTTACACCAATAGCAAAAGTTAAACACAATAACAACAGTTTGACAGAATTTGTTTATCTTTAATCACTTAATCACGTGATGCGATTTTTTGGGTACCATTTTATGCGAATCTTTTGATGTTGTACGATTATTTCTAGATATTATTTATTTATCGAGAATCCGAATCTCTGAAACCACCCCTTGCAGTGTTTAATTGATTAACAAATTTGAATGCACTGTGTAAAGCGAAGCTTCGAGAGATGGTACGATGCGCCGTGCACGAAACACCGTTTGACGAAACATCGTCTTTCTTTAGACCCGTATTCCGAACGCTGACTTAGTACTTGACTTGAACTCGAGAACGTGCTCAAGTACGCGGTAGTATTCTATAGCCTAAACCCGTACTTGAGAATGGTATTCTGAACTAAAAACTCAGACTCCAACCGATGCTCAAAGTCAAGTTTCAAGCACGCAATCTCGAGAAATGTGCTTAGTATGCTCAAGTCTCCCCGTAAGCAAGAAGCGGCTTCGCTGCTAAACCGTTGTGTATTTTGGCAGCCCTACACATGGCGGAGCAATAGCGGTGACGATTACTGTAGGTTTTCAATATGGTGGGCATTTCGTCACATGGTTGAGAACAACAGCTACATCCTCTTATGGTTGGAGTGCAGAGACCAAAGTAGTATGTAAATGTATGCGTTAAGGTACCGATAGCAAACTCATAGCTAATAAATTCGTATTTTCTATGTCTTAGATTAGATCAGATAAGATTAGATTTGATTAGCTCTAATACCCATGAACCCCCTAAGAAAATCAATACTTCCAAAAGTTAAGTCGAGCCTTGAAGCTGTTACGAGATGAAGCCGAAACAGAAGCCGAAGAGATGTGCTCCGGAAGGGAGTTCCATAAACAGCAGTCCTTTCAGTGAAAAAGAATTGCCGACAGGTAAGTCTCGAAAGAAGACCCTGCAATTTAAAGCTGTGGCCTCGGTTATTGTTAAAATTACAAGTAAAAAACGGGAAGGGTTATTACAGAAGGAACCCGACAGTAACTGATAGGTAAGGATGAGATAACTCCTATCAAACCTCTCACGAACTGAAGGAGTATTGATCTGTTTGAGCCGTTCATTGTACGGAAGGTGACGAATAGAGGCACACCACTTCGTTAGTTTACGTTGGCAATTTTCAGGTTTGTCGAAGTGCGCAGCATAAAACGGTCTGCAAATTTGCGAACAGAAATCAAGAACTGGTCTCGCAAAGGTCTTGTACATCAAGGCAAAAGAAGCAGTATCAAGAAAAGAAATTTTTTAAAACCACAATGAGCCATTCGGACAGCTTTGCGAGTAGCCACATCTACAGATGGTTTTTCTCTTTTTTTTTTAAATTTTATTTCCGTAGTAAACAATAGTGTACATAAACACTATGAAGCCCTGGGTTCTGCAAAATCAATCTTAGTAATATGAGTAGATGGCAGTAGATGAGTAGATTTCCACATAAAAAGAAAATCTACGGAAACAGCCCAAGAATTAAAACGTCAATACAAAATATTATATAAATGATAAACAGCATTTTAAGTTGTCATCACCCAACACCTAACTTTCGTGTTTAGTTCCGTAAGTATTTTTCAGTGGTCCACATTTCTTTATTTAGATGTTTAAGACTTTGCTTACTATTCTAACGTTTTCACCCATAATACTGTTGTTTCCCAGTATTGGCTTAATGTAGGCTGTATTTGTGTTATATTGCTTGGTGCTAATTCTTTTTCTTGTTTGTTCTTCACAAAGGACAAGAAAAGCTTTTGCTATATTCGTGCATCCCAGGCGACGGCTTTCTCAAAATTGTCGTAGGATTCAGCGACTGTGCCAAACCGCTATGACACAAAAAAAATTGTTAAATGCGTCTGCAATATTGTCATACGTTTTGATGTTGCAGAACTAGGTCATACAGGAAAGCTAACATGGAGGCAGGCACCAATCACATAATTTTGTAATTGTGTAAATTCTTAATTTTTTTAATTTTATTCCTAGTTTTACGTACATCGAATGACCTATTTTAGTTAAAAGGAAGATCTGTGAGTGTATTTAAATACCGGTACATTTGCATAGAGTTTTTATAAGAAAAAAGTAAAGTTTTGAATAAAGACACTAGATAAAAACCACGGGCCTTCGTTAATGCAGATCAAATTATTATTTTATAGTCTAAGACGCAATATTTCAACTTTCAATTAAGTGTATCATATCAAAAACCAAAACTGGTAAAAGGGGCCGCCAAGTTCCGAATGGTTCGGCCCTTCAAAGGAGTGATATCAACACACCAAAACATTCGCCAAGTTAATCGCACCACTTAATAGTTCGTAGGTTAAATGAAAACTAGAACATTGCTAATTTCGGTAGCAAAGTTCAAGTTTTCATTTAACGTCCAAAGTATTATTCGGTGCGATTAAGTTGGCAAATGTTTTGGTGAGTTTATATCACTCCTTTGAAAGGCCGAACCATTCGGAACTTTAGACTCGACTTCACTACTGTGGAGATGGGTAATAAAGTGGCAGATCAATTGTAATTGTTTTAATTTGTTTTATTTAGTTAGTTTTGGTGTGTTGATATTACTCCTTTGAAGGGCTGAACCACTCAACTTGGTGGCCTCTTCACCAGTTTTCGCCTTTGTTTATTTCGCTTTGTTTTTAGAAATGGTTTATTTTTCGTGAATTGGACGTTCTTTGGTAACGTTGTTTAGATTCATCGTGCTACACTAGTGTGTGTCTAGGCAAGCACATCAGTATACACGTTGTCGTTCTCCGAACTTTGGCTGTCCAATGAGAGACGATGCAGACGATGCTAACAATTGTTATAACAATATTTTCATACTTACGCGCCATCTCACGCTATCCTCGTTACACCCCTAGGCTCCAAACCATACAATGTACGCAGTTCGTATCGTACTGTAGCCATTCGTCCAATTTCATAGCTGGAAGCCTTTCCGTTATCTCGGTAACATTTTCAACGTTATTGAGGGCCAGATTTTGCATTGAAAGCAGCTTAGCTGGCATTCCAACCCGAGTTAATTTTTGTCAGGTATGTCATTGCTCTCGATTTCAACACAAGTACCCCCCCCCCCCCCCCCCAGTACCTGAAATATGCCCAACTATGCTTCAAGATATAGACACCGACTCTATGGCGCCGCGCTACAATGGTTTACAACAATTGAATTGGTGTGATGTTTGTTGTGATGATTGTTACCTAACTTGGCGCGACACACTAGCATGTGCCTAGTTTTAATTACAAGAATTATGTAAGGATGTTTGAAGTAAGCACGCGTAGTAAGCGGATTTCGGAGTTTGCCTAGTGTCGTATTTCGTCAGCAGAGGGCGGTAACACTTTCACTTTCGGTGTAGCTGCTCCACCCTTGCTCTTGCGGTTATTTTTTTCATAAAACGAAAAGCGTTAGCCTAACACTAATGCCGCCACAATGGTTCACTGTACTTGATTCTCAACTTGTATGCGCGTTTACATGGAGTTAGCACCGTATTTTGTCGAGGATGTGCGTGTTACAGGTTTTCCTACGGAAGCTTATAGGACTTTTCCAAGAAACTTAGGAACGGTATTCTGTAACTCTTAGTCGGCTGAGCATGACTTTAGAAATATTGCTCAATTCAAGTACAAGTCGTCGTTAGGAATGTGAAATCCATACTTGATTTCAATCCATGCTCAGTGAAGTCGTACTTGGGGCCAAGTATTGAGTCAGCGTGCAGAATATGGGCCGTAGACGTATTTAGAACTAGTGTGGCAACGTGTTGCTGTCCACTTGACCCATGTTTTTGATCCCTCCATTATGCTAAACATGTTAACCATGAACCTTTTGCAGCCACGGTAATAAAATGTCGACAATTTCAGCACTACCTCGTTAGTCCGAGAATCGAGTCCAAAGCATAAAATTTAGGATTAAGTCCTGTACTTTCACCTGAACTATTTAATAGTTCTTATTGTTCAGGTGAAAGTACAGGACTTAATCCTAGAAGTAATTTGTCATGAAATTGCTGGCGTCCATTACTCAACAGTAAAAGTTTATAGAAGTGGGTGTGTGCTAATTCCTATGATTAAATTTTAGTCCAAACTTCCAACTAGCCAGAGAACAGTATTGAAGGACACTATCAAGATGACACTACCGAAAACCGAAGGATTAATAGGAAAGGCGTGGGGTACGTTTCTAAGCATATATTTATCACCAAACACACATTAGTTACATTTTACAGTAAAAATGTCAGTCGGTTAACAGCAGATTTAGTAAGTTAGTTTCACTGTTAGGAAAAAACGAATGGTACGCATTTTACATCGAAATAAAACAAATGGTTCCCGTACCTAGAACTGACAAAAAAATACAAGGAGCAAAGAATTCACAATATACGTTAATAGCACAACAGACTTGAGATTGTACCATAAACAGATACCATGCAAACAGTTGCATTTAACCGATCTCATCGAATCCCATCAACTTAATCGTGTTTGCCATGCTTATCATCTGGTAGTGACCACCCGGAAAACATTTGATTCACAGCAGATAGAATCGAGTCTAGAAGACTGTTAGGCATGATGTAGGCTATTGGCTGTTTGAAAATTCCGGGCTCCTTCAGAGGCCTTGCGACATCATTCATCCGCTGTATTTGCAACCACATCTTCCATTGCTCTGCGGAAGTAACATTGTAGACAGCGATAAGATTTTCCTTGCTGTTAAGGTTTTCAAGCGGCTTCTTGGATGGCACCTTGCCATAGACAAATCCTTTGTTATCGCGGCAAGCTATACGGATTCTTGGAGCTATGTCGTCCAACACAAAATGCGGCATTTCCTGAGCAACGAAGTGTAGAGATTGTGCAATGTCCTGCAACATAATGAAGGCAGATCCAGATGCGTAACTTGGTTCATTGCTTTGTGTATAGATGGTGGCAATCGACGAGTCGTAGAACTCAGTGCAGTTGCTGGTGAGGCGGGATTCAGCACCTTCTGGCTTCGTACTGAACAAAATGCCGTGTTGACCTTGCCACGATTCCAAGAAGTTCACCATATTTCCCACATCGATAAAGGTGTCATCCGCAACTTTCAGCAGATATTGAGCGTTGGGACAATAGAAGGTCACCCAGTTTACACAAACCTGAGATCTTTGGGTGCGACTGTAGTCGGGAAAGCCCACTTGGATGATGTCCAAGAACTTCTCTGCTTCTTGGTGGATCCTCTTCTGCAGAGACTTCTTGCGGGTAATTCCAAGAAGAAATGCGAGCCTTGCCTTGTCGTTCCCAACTAAACTTCCCCAAGACTCGCGGATTGCGGCTCTGCGAGAAATGTGCCGAGGGGAGCTGACTGCAATTATCATGAGTAGCAGCTTGCGTTTTTTTTCGGTGCATAGTTTCCGTCCAGGATTTAGTTTATATTCCTGTATGGTTTGAACGCTGGCTGATACGCTATAGGCTTCAACTTCTAAACTTTTTGCCAGAAAAAGTGAGTAGGGTAGGAAGGCTACGAGGAACGCTGCAGCCAAGAACAGTATAGAGGTTACCAACGCTGCTACGATCACATAGTAAAAGAGTTGAGGGTCTTTCAGCAGACGATCCAATGAACTAGCCTGGAAAATACAATAAAATCAGTTACAAATGTTAGGTACATTTTCAAATTGAAAATTCAGTTCAGAATTAATGTTGAGCCTTTGACATTTTTCTTAAGTCATGTATCAACAGTCGGATAGGTCTAAGAAGACTTGGGGACTATAGTAATCTCTTACTTAGGCACGTTGGAGAAAAAATTATTAATTCCGTGGATCACACCCAGAGGATGCCGGATGCTTCACTTCCATGCCTGACCATACCTTAAGGAAAAAAATTACCTCATGAATAATTAATTGTGTTGACCCTTTTACATTTTTCTAAGTCATGGATCAACGGTTGGCAGGTCCAAGTATATTCAGGATTGTAGAAAATCCTGCCTAGACATGTTAGGAAAAGAATTATTAATTCAGCAGATCACACCTAAGGTTTACTTCCATACCTGACCATACCTTAAGGAAGAAGTTACCGTAAGAATAATTGCGGCATATTCAGGTACAAATTGAAAAGATCAAGGCCTACGTAATAAATCAACTTGGTGCTGCTGTCAAGCAATACTGCTATAGTACCTGGTGTGTAGGGAGAAGGTCTACCTTTCCATCTATCCCTCCTTAAAAGTGTAAATGAATCGTTCATTCGAACAGCATTCCCCTGCTTTGCTAGGTAACGGTGATCACCACTCGATTCGGATTTACTTGTTTGCCGTGCACGGGGTGGAGGGGAATCACATAACTCGTACTGCACATTGGAAACTAATTTTTCCTTTAACTTTTGCAATAAGTAACTAGCAGCTACTGGCACCACGCAATAAAAAGTTGATTGAATCCACGCATGCGCTAAATTCCTCTACCACTTGACAAGATTACGAATTGCATAGCCCGTCCCATACCATGTGTCGAAATTATTCGCAAGACAGTGGCAAATGGAACTTTAAAATCGTACTTAGTATTCCAGTGGCAGCTGCTTAAGGTTTAACCAAGGTTTACGCTGATTTAAGAAATTCCAAAGTACTTTCCAAAACTGCTGTTGATGTTTTGAGTGCATTTGGTGGAATTTTTATTGATGAGTTTTTTAAGCAAATATTTTTATGCAAAATGCACCAAACTAGTACGACATGTGATGCGAAATCATATGATTTTTATGTTTAAAAGCAGAAGGTTACACAACATTTTGGTTTATCACTGCAAATGCAGAGTTTTGGTAGAAGGGCCCACCCTAACCAGTAACTGGTAAATTTTAGCTAGTTTAGAGCCCTTGTTGCAAAATTGTCACATTGTGCAATTTTGCAACAAGGGCTCTAAACGAACCAAAATTTACCGGACTGACGTTCTCCCGTGAAATTGATGCCACATGCATCGATTACACCCCTTCCCCTAGAGCAATGGCGAGGAGAAATTGCTAACATTTGACATGCTTAAGTACACAAATCGTGTACAATTTTCGCTGATGGCTTATTTCCGAAAATTTACATATTCAGGGTCGCACGGTCCGAACTAACAACCTAGTGTGCACGAGTAAATTAATGATAGCTTTTGAACCATTATCAGACTCATTAAAGCACCCAAAAAGCACCACATGCTTTTTATGCCCTTTCACAAGAGATTTAAAAGAAATCCCTTAGGGCACGACGGAGTGTCCATGATATCTCATGTTCCATCACGCATTTCAGGTCACGACCACATGCGGCCAAAGGTGGAATGACTGGTCGTCACTCTATTCCTGGATAACCCACCTTAAAAATATGCTGAATAGCTTTTAACCCAAACACTTGTGCTACGAGTCCGAGTCATGTGGCATCTGCATGTGTTAACAGGACTCCAGAAGCGCATAAAGCAGATGGCTTCATGCCAAGGCTGATTGCAGTAGATTTCATCTATTTCGTGTCTCGACTTAACGCCAGTTCATATTCGTGCCAGAAATCTGAGGTCTTTTAGAGCTATTCTGGTAAAATATATTCTGGAGATACTGAATCAACTGGTCTGTACTCGGGACACGAAACCCACAGGCTCTCTCCCAGGCGACCTAGTGACAAGGGATGGAATATGAAGTGATAGTTACAACATGGACACTCGAGTCGTTAGTTCCGAGGCCTATTCATTTGTGGATTTAAGTTCGTCAATCAACAAAACTGCCATTGAAAATGCAGGGTGTCTTAATCTCAACCAAACGAAATTTATCAAACATGAAATATTCATGGAATTAGACAAGCTAAAAAAAATGCACAACTGGATTACAACTTTGAACCACCCTCCTTTCGTCATTCATGAAATGATTCATGATCCAATGATGGACGTATTCGAACAAAACTTTATTCGCCGGAACTTATTTTTCTTTCATTTTAACAATGTATAAAACAATTAAGTAACATGTTTATATTATCTTTTTCGAGTAATATTATATGCAGAATATTTTTCTTAGTAAACTGAAGATGGTGGGGTTGAACTCTCAGCTGGGACAGTTGCCTTCTCTTTCTCAGAATTTAACCTTTAACTTGTGATTTATTTGTTAGATTACACAATATTTATGAAAGAATACTCATAAAGTTTGTGAAAAAATCTTTGTATAATGAGTTTTTCTCATTCCAAAAATGTATTACTTGGTGCTTTATCAGAAGCTATCACATTCTGCATATCCCCACCCAAGGTCCCACTCCTTTGCAGCAAGATAAAGGGCCCCAGAAATCCGTTCATTCTGAACTGCTCATGTCTATTATGGCATATCAAATATCCTAGTTATTTATTAACAAAATAATCCCTCATCCCAAGATGACCTTGTCGGAAAGGGAGCTAATTTTACCGTTATTTTCTAACCTACTTCTTGCGTGGGCATCAGGGCGACCCAACCGAAAATGAAGAATAGAAGTTCGCTCCCTTGTTAATGTTATCAAGAAAGCAGGGCGCAGTACCACATAACTAGCTGCACTGCACAGCACTTTTAATTTAATAAAAATAAGATTCATGGGGGTTTTAGCTGCTAACGGTATTCAGCTAGTTTTCCACGCACTTCTTTCTTCCACTTCTAAATAAGTTCAAATTTTGAAAAGTTCAACGAGTTGGACTTTAATGAAGGTCAGGCACTGCTGGAGCATCCAAACAGGTAGGCTCCATTTGTATATAACAAGACTTTGACTATCAACTCCAACCTCAGAACTGTGCTGAAGAAAATATGTGACGGATTTGTAGGCTACCAACTTTCACTTCACCATGCATTTTAAAATAACTGAGTGAAAATTCTTTTTGATTCAATTTAACCTAGCATTTAACCACTTCAGGTTCTTAGCTTGCTCTTTTAAGGGCTTTCAATCCGTCTCACTTTTTTAAAGGGACACTATATGTTTCGAACGTTACGGGAAATACCTCGCATGCACTGCATAATGTTAGCATATCATTCAAATGGGGCAGCAATTTCGTGGGTCATCCAGTTGGTGCATTTCCCATTGAAATATTGCATTGCGTTGCACTCGACTGACCTGATATGCAAAAAATGCCAACTACAAATGGGTAATGCCTTTTTAATGAAGTTCCAATAAATTGATATAGAAGATAAGACCATTCCCTAAACACGGTCCGGCCTTCTTGTGTCTATTTACGGGATGAGCCTTCTTGTATCTATAGATGGGCAGAGCCTTCTTGTGTCTATTTACGGGATGAGCCTTCTTGTATCTATAGATGGGCTGAGCCTTTTTGTGTCTATTTACGGGATGAGCCTTCTTGTATCTATAGATGGGCTGAGCCTTCTTGTATCTATAGATGGGCTGAGCCTTCTTGTATCTATAGATGGGCTGAGCCTTCTTGTGTCTATTTACGGGATGAGCCTTCTTGTATCTATAGATGGGCTGAGCCTTCTTGTATCTATAGATGGGCTGAGCATTCTTGTGTCTATTTACGGGATGAGCCTTCTTATGTCTATTCACGGGATGAGCCTTCTTGTGTCTATTCACGGGCTGAGCCTTCTTGCTGCCGTCGAGACAGTTTCTGAAATGTAGGCCTATGCCTCGAAAAGCAATTAAAATTACTTAAAATACGACATCCTCTTAGCTTATTTTCACTTCTTCATCTGCCCCACCCAAACACACACCACTGTCTGACGTCCCAGTTTCAAATAGAGAAACGCTTTGAATGTCTAAGCATGCTAATGTATTAAAACGTTGGATATGTTTTAATAAATACAACTACAGAACTTTTACTTTGACACGTTATACGAAGGATTAATAACGAAGAAGTCTTTTAACACCTTATGATTTTGTCTGTACGTCTACTGGAAGAAAAAAGAGTACCGTATTATTGGAAGTTGGTACCTTACTATTAAAAACAAAACTTTACCAGTGCAAAGAACTGCCCAGGTGTCCTTGCTATTGTAAAATGGTGGTATTTATCTTCAGTGATTCACCTATGAGGAAAACCGAGTCTTTGTAAACCTGCCATCAGGCCGTTCTTACCTCAGATTACCGAGAAATGTGATGAAAAAATAAAAACGGACCAACGTCCGTGAAATTTGACTGTGATTGAACAGTAAATAACTGCAATATGTAACGGTGTCTAACCTCTTGACTGCCACGGACGTACGCAGAAGACCCGCTTGTCTCATCTGTACATTGATCAGTTGAGGATTCGACCTCGCATCCTCTCAGCTTGCAGTTAAGCCCCCAACCAGTCTACTGTGCTGGCTGTTCAGTTACGTTTCTGCAGTTTAGCAAACGATGTAGGCCCTTAGCAGGTTGAATACCTTAACATGGAGAAACTTACAGCGTAATAAAGTAAGCCATGAAGAATGATGAGGTTGGCATACTGGTTAATTTTTTCTAAGTGGTCCGCAACCATTAATTGAAGACGAGACGGGTGCGATTTCCGGTTTCGTTTCCTGTGCCAAATCATTTAGATATAGGCTTCATTAATTTTCATACCGTGAACGGTATAGAGCCATCGATACCAAACTCAATTTTGATTTATTGTAGTCCATATCCTCAAAACGGTAAGCGGAAAAAATATCCCCGGAAGAAATATCCCCGAAAAAAATAAAATACGAATTTGGGACAATATTACAACACCTTCTTTATGAGTATCTAGTCGTAAGTTATACCATTGTCATGTAATAAAAAAAACGTATGATGGTGGACCTCCTTTTGTACTCCATTTCCCTAACAAAAAAATAAGGAAAGTGGTAAGAAATGAAACCTCTCTCCCTAATAACTACTTCGAGTATTATAAACGTGATAGGGCTATTAGTGGCATACGCAGGAAAATATTCGGAGAGCAACCCAGTCCGACACCCCCCTTCCCCCTCCCTATCTTTTACAATGAACACGAACGTTTGTTTAAAAAATAAAAATAAAACAAATTAATGTTAACCTCACCGCCAAGAAAATTTAAGTTGAAGGGGAATAAACTAGCACGGCGGGGAGGGGGGGGGAGAAGGGGAGTCATGGGTTTCCGTGCCCCCCACCCCTCTTCCCTTACCGGAGGCATACGTTCTTGGGGCATTTCCGTCCTCCATTTTGGTACCTTAGGAACGTTTTATTCCTCAAAGCCAAAAAAGTTTTAAAAAACACTAACAGATCAGAAACTTCTCCTGCCTTGTATGACATCGGTATCAGCAAGATGGTTTCAGTGAGAGTGTCCATTAATTATATTCAACAACTTCCCCGCCCTACCACTTAAAGTGGCACTATCACAGATTTAAAGTAGGCAAAATCTGGCAACATTTAGCGCTCTCTAGTACTATCTAGCACTTGCTTGCACCAAGAGAAGGAATGCACTACGGCATATATTTCAATGAAACAGAGGAGCCACGACCTCCTTAATTATTGAGTGAAAATTTGGTACGTCCTCGTTCACCTGGCAGCAAACTATACAGGTTAACAATATCACTGCCGCTAGATGGCGCCACGGTATTTCCCTTTTCAATCGGTGATAGTGCCACTTTAATGTCGTCCATTCCACAGTGGTACTGTGGTCCGTAAAACGCAAGCTGCGGTAGGGGTATCCTTAAATCGTGCTATGGTAGAGGAGTCCACAGAATTAAATCGTACGACCAATAAGAAAACTTTATGGCTGCAGGGGATATTTTTTCCAGGGATATTTATACTGGGATATTTTTACCGGGGATATTTTTTCCTAGATTCCCTCAAAACCCCTTGTCTGATTTTATTGATTTTTGAACTGAAATCTAAACAATCCTATACTATAAGACAAAGTGTTCCAGGGAAACGAAGCAGCACGACCGTGAGAGCAAGCTTCGATGACCGCCCGTTAAATGCACCATACTAAAAAACGAAAGTAGGGTGGAAAACGAAACTATCACATGACGAAAACGAAACTAGGGCAACATGCCAAACCAGCGGAATTCCTCACGCCCAGCTGTGTGTGGCAGTATCAAGAGCTTAAAATAAAACGAAATTATAGATACAGATTGTAAATATCGTTTACAAATACGTTTTGAAGTGAGTATTAGCATAATTTTGAATTCAAGTAAACCGCACTTAACACTTTGATTGGATTTGTCATAAAAAAATACTAACTTGGCCACACTTCTCCGTATTATGATTCCGGGCAAAGCCGGGTACTTTAGCGGTAAAGCACAGGATATATGTGCCAAATTTCAGTTGAATCGAGCAGGTCGGGGCCATTGGGCCGACACCTATACGTGTCGGAAGGGTGTGGGTCAGTGGACCGACGTGGCTAAAGGGTCAACCAACTAATGACCGACCTGGCTAAAAGGTCGACCAATAAACCTGTACATGGCTGAAGAGTCCAACAACTAAGGGCCCATGTGGATGAAGCATTGACCAACTAAGCGCCTACGTGGCTGAGGGGTCGAACAACTAAAGGACCGACGTGGCTGTAGGGTCAACTAAGTAAAGAGGCAACATGGCTGAAGGGTCGACCTAACCAAAGGATCGACGTGGCTCAGGTATTAACTAAAAGGCTGATGCCACTGAAGTGTCCACTTAGTAAGGGACCAATGCGGATGAAGGCCGGAGGCGGAGGATGAAGGGCGGACTATCTAAAGCCGACACTAACAAAATTGTCCCAAGGCGTTCATCTTGCATCATGGTTTTGACGTGTTCGTATGAAGTTTAAACTCCCTGGAATAAAAATACTAACAAAAGTAATGTAGGCTATGGTACAAGCTCCAAACAGATTTAACAAACGTACGTCTAGAACCTGAAAGGATGGTAGGAAGAATGTCTGAAATAAAATGCATCTAAATTTTAAAATATACTTTGATAAATTTGATATGCCATTTGTCAACCGTGTGCTCTGGGGACCTCATGTTGGCTTATTTCCAATTTTCCTTAATATTATTTCCAGAGATTTATGTCTATTTATTAATGCTAAAAATATCTCATGAACACTAGAAGAAAGATCGGTGAATTTTGAGTTCATTGTGGGCGTTTTAAGGTTATCACTACCACGCCCTCCAAAAGGAGTTTTGATGTACCTTACTAACCGAAACGCTGTTAATAAGTTACTTTTGGTGTTTTCAAGTAACCAGAGAGCTGTAAAACTCCTTTCTGGAGGGCGCTGTCGTGACATTAAAACAGACGAGTTATATTAAATTAAAACATGGCTTTAATAGGAGAAAAGGCGACCAGGTGCGAAGAAGCAGCCACAACTTAAAACTTTCAGTGACTTTGTATAATATAATTCTGCTATTAATACAACCATACAATTCTCTTGACAGTTCAGACAGGAACGAGGTGTACTGTTAAGGCATGAATACCCTGATCCAAAGTGGGAGGAATCTTTTTTGTAAATTCGTTTGATTTCTTTTTAGTCTTTAACTGCGGGAAATCACTCCCTTTAGGCTCTCTATAAATTATTTCCGGTGTTAAGGGGTGGCCGTCCAAATGAATCCCCAAACTATCAACACTACAAACATTTTTTTTAGAGGTGGGGGAGTGGTATAGGCACACCTCCCGCGCCCCCTCCCCCCCCCCCCCCCACATCGTTACGGATTTTGAAAATGCTGTTTTTCATTGTTGGTAGATGCTTTGGTGTATCATTCCGGATATGGTTTAAGCAAATGTTGGATTGCTATAGACATATTCGGTCAAACGATGAATGGCTACCTGAAAAGCAAGCTACTGATGCAAAGCTCATTGTGTAGATCTACGTTCCATACATTTATCGTTAAGGATTACCAATTCACCAATTCCATGACATGAAAGTTGTACGCTGATGAAAAAAGCTATACAGCTCAGTGAAATTTAGGGCAACACAACTGACCTATAACATAACCCAGAATACCAAAAGCACATCATTAACAACGTCAGAATTGCAATAACCAGAACATATTTGCCGAGAGCGTCGATCTTCACTATCTCACTAGGGTACATCTACTTATGAAACACTACTCAAGCCTGCAGTTTGAGGCACAAATCAAAGGAATTCACCAGCAGATTCTTCAGAACTTCCAAGAAAACTTCCATGAAAATGTCCATGAACTTCCCTTCTATCTCTGGTAATTATCTAGATTAGGGGCACCACGCAAAAACACTTAATTTTTATACTAACCGATGCTACTCTTCATCCTAACACCATTTCGCATCACAAAATTCGGGGGAAACGTTTTTTTCCAATCATAAATGCACAGCTAAATGCATAAATGCGTCTGAAAATAGCGCAGCTTCACATACAGCGTTGAACGAGTGCCGCCATCTTCCTTCTCCGTTGCTTGTAAGCAAGAGGACCGCTCTAGACATAAGAGAATAGCCAAACCCAAACAGTTCGTTACAAGTGAAACGTCAAACAGAAGCCGGTACCTGCCTAACCTAACAACAATACCACACCAAACGTGTGAACCGGAACGACAAAAGGAGTGTGTTTCGTCTGGTTTTGTTGTTGTTGTCGTTTAGGTTAGGCAGGTACCGGCTTCTGTTTGGCGTTTCACTTGTAACGAACAGGTTTGGGTTTGGCTATTCTCTTATCTCTAGAGCGGTCCTCTTGCTTACAAGCAACGGAGAAGGAAGATGGCGGCACTCGTTCAACGCTGTATGTGAAGCTGTGCTATTTTCAGACGCAGTTATGGTTGGAAAAAAACGTTTCCCCCGAATTTTGTGATGTGAAATGGTGTTAGGATGAAGAGTAGCGTCGGTTAGTATCAAAATTAAGTGATTTGGCGTGGTGCCCCTAATCTAGATAATTACCCTATCTCTCAATTTTGGCTTGACATGAATTAGTGATCACTTATTTACATTTAGCCAATAATCGGAGCATTTTCTTTTGCAACAAACTCCAAACTCCCTTTTTTTTAAAACTTCAGTTTCCATAAATGGAAGTTTTTTGAGACTTTATAAATAACTCGATGTTGCAATGACTACAATTTAAATTTGGCGGTCAGGAAACCTTATGGGCAGATCTGGAAGTTAACTCGTTTCTCAACGAAAGTGTATCCTAATCATTATTCCAGGAAATATCTTACCTTTCGAGTAGTTCTCTTCTTCCGAAGAGGACTTCTGGAATCGTAACGTCTTAGCTTGATAAAACCCATCTTGTTGTGGTTGATAGGCGTAAACGTCGAGGCCGTCACTGGGAAACTGAATCTCGCGCTTACAATAATTGTTAATAATTTTGTTTCACTCTGTGTTTGATTGTTACAGCATGTGTGACAAGTAATTGTGCCGCGCCAAAGATCATCTTTTTGGAGCTTGATTTACCTAATCAAGCTCCTATATGCTAGCAAGCGAAGTCGGCGTGGTATGACTCCGCATCACCCAAGACATGCCACTTACAGTAAAGGCCGTATCATCTTTACCTTCCACAATGCTCCTCTAGGAGGCGAAACAAATACCTACGCAACAAGTTTGCCAAGTGGCGTCATCGGTTGGCAGAATTTGGCACCCTCGTCGGTTAATTTGAAATTTCGCCGATTGGTGTGGAGATGGCAGCACCTAGCAAACTTGCGCTTGCTTCTATGTCAATTGTTGATTTTAGTTACCTTTTTTGGTCTAATACGATACGGCCTTTAATGTAGGTGGCTTTTCCAAGACCGCTTTTCCTAAATAAAGTGGACTGCGCATCCGCCGACTCTGACGTCAGTTGTGTTCTTTGTTGCGTCGTGTATTTGTTATCTCTAATATCAACATGGCTGTCGTTGTCGATCTGACTCTGGACCACGAATGGACGCAACTCTGGACCACGAATGGACGCAACTCTGGACCACCACGACTAACAAACTAGTGAATACATATTATGAAACGTAAGTGGGACTACTCCGAACGTAAAAATTGTATTCGAGTGTATTATGCTACAATTGGCAATGTGGAATTTACGTTAGGATGGCGCCACGCCACTAAGCAGTTTTGCATTTTAATTCAAAATTTCAGTTTTAATTTTTTAACGAGTTTTTCACGATCTGAGGAACTTTAAAAACAAAAAAAAGGTAAGAAAGATTAAAATCCTTGCCGGGCCGGGCCGGAAGGGCACCTTATATTTTTTTTCGTAAACAGTTCCGATAGGCGGGTTGTTATTGTCAGTTTCGTGCAAGAATTTCATAAAGAAATACATAAACTGCTTATGCAAAAAATTACAACATTATTATTTTCATAGACGAAAGACAAAGCTCTCTATTGGGTGGTTCCGATAGGCGGGTTGTTATTATCAGTTTCGTGTGGTTTTGTGTGGTTTTGTTGTTATCGTCAGTTAGGTTAGGTTAGGCAAGTTTGGGGTTTTGCATTTCATACTGAGGTAGTTAACTGGTTGGGGTTTGGCATTTCATACTGGGGCAGTTAATTGGTTAGGTTATGTTAATGATGATTTAACGAGTTTCCCAATTTGGGACCAATTTGTAGTGCCTTCCGTGAAAATTAAAGATAGGTTTTTTTCTCTTTTTTTTCGAATTTCGGGCCATGTGCGTAAAGGGAACATGGGAAGAAAACGGGCTCTCGTCCGATTTTTTTTAATGGACTAAGAATTACCTGCTGAGTAATGTTTTCCTCTTCCATTTTTGGGGGAAAACGCACCGGTTGGCCGTGGTGAAGGTACAAAGTTAGCACCGCGCTGCGCCAGAAAGCATGAAACTGGGCGAAAGTCCGGCAAGTGAAACGCCAAACCCCAACCAGTTCATTACCTCAAGTGAAATGCCGAAGCCGACCAATAACAACACGACCAACCGATAATAACCACGTTTTTTGTGGTTGTTGTTGTTTTTGTACAAAATCAAGCTCCATAGATCACAGTTGTGTTCTTGTTTCCTGTTTCTTGTGTTCTTGTTTCTTGTGTTCTTGTATTGGATTTCTTCAGCTAAATTGTCCCACCCATTGTCGTGGGGCAGATAACCCAGTTTGGGTTCGTGCTCTTTAAAATGCAAAAGCAATAGGTAATTAAGATACACGCTAGAGCGTCGCCTGCCAAGATTCAATGACAACATTAACGTTCGTCCTGTCCAGATAAAATGTTTATGAGCATGGCCACCACTAGGCCTTAGTACTGTGTCTTTTACGGCGAAGGCATTTTGGATGTTTTCACGCATCTGTGGAACAGTAATAATGCGACGGAAAAAGCTTTGGTTGATGCTGAGACTTTTTGTATTGTGCTTGTGTTCGTATAAAATGTATCTAACTATCTATCTGCTGAAGCTGATCTATACACAATTTAGCGTTTACTTGTTGAAAAAATCTGTGAATTACGTTGATATTCGCCTAATTTCTAGTGACTATAGCTAATTACTCGAAACTAAATTCTTCCATGCGGTACAGACAGCTTTAATTGTGCAAGTACCTATTGTTTAACTGTGTGACGAGCCTTTGGCTGTTTTGCAGGAAAGGGAAGCGAAAATTCAAAATTGCCAATCAATCTCAATACCATTTTACGGCTAGAGTTACAGAATTTTATTGTTATTATTGTTTTCGATTTTAAGGAGCACGAACCCAAACTATGTTATCTGCCTCAAGATAATTTTGCTTTTTTTGTTGTTGTTGTTTTGTTTTTAGGGAGCACGAACACAAACTGGGTTATCTGCCCCAAGGTGATTACAGAGACAATTAAGCTGGTGAAATCCAAGCGGGAAACCCACGATCTTTGACATGCCACAATCTACATGAGCACGAAGCACCACAAGGCCCTTCTCCTGCTGAAAATACCAGAGGGAGACCGAGTCCAAGAGCAGTTTCAAAGGGATTTTGCAGTGAGCGTTAACTGCTTCTGGTCATATGCCGGACGAAGCACTAAGGCCCTATGGCACTAGGAGCAAGTTTCATGTTTTTTTTATTAGAGTTGAAGTAGCCTTAACGCCGTACACTCTATCGTATAGACCTACAGACTCCACTTAAAACTAAACCAAATCCAATCGTACTGCACCCAATACACCAACATGACCAAACAACAGATACATCGCCACAAAACGTCACAATCACCCGGGATCCCAAAACAGCTTCAGCAGACGTGGGAACCCCCGATTAATTTGATACAATTTATCCACTATCGCGAGCATACATGGCTATAATTTAACTTATGACTAATCTATACAGAGATACAGCTTATGACAGCAATCTAGAATCAAAGGAGTGAGCAGGAGGCCAACACATCCGCCACGCTTCGCTAACATCTCGCACCTGTTAGCACTCAAACCGGCCAGTTGCTTTGCAGAACCCTATAACCGAACCCTATAACCTATCACAATATGGAGGGGAGCACACATGACACCTCGTGCAACGACACCACGCCGCCTCCCAGGAACTTCCAACGGCACCAAGCCCAGCGTGGACCTCAGAACAAGAAGTGGCTGACTGTCTCATCCCCTGTGCCAACGCTACAAGCCGGGGATCTGCACCACCCCATCCTAAATTTGTACTCCCGCAACAGCAAATGTCCGGTCGTCAGCCGTGAGAGAACGCTAGTTGCATGCATCCAAGACAAACGGGTGAGAAGCGCCGGTGCCGTGACCGTGGGTTGGACATCCGCAAGGACTCGATCCGTGGTGCCAGCTGCCTACCTTGCCTGCCAATGACCTCGTGACAGAGAAGTCGGAACAGGGCGAAGATCCCTAGGTTCAAAGGGTTCAAAGAGTTTAACGAGCGTTAACCACTCTTGGTCATCTGCCCGAAGCCCTAGGTGCCAACACAGCAACAATGAACAACGTATTATTCTTAGAACAATGAAGATAGAGTATGCGATTTATTTATTTATTTATTTTGTTTATTTTTTAGCACAGCCGGCAGGCAGTGCTTATTAGAGTTCGTTTGCGCACGAGAATTTTCAAAAAGTGGACAGGCGGAGGCGGCGCGCCTAACAATGTCAAAATGTTACAATGCTGCAACATGTAACAATGGAGAAGCAATAGGTGAGGAGCACAAGATCGGATTGTAGCTCACTCGAACAAGATGCAACGATGCTCGGGCACGGGGATAGTAACATTGTCGTAGTAGCTTGGGGGGGGGGGGGGCGTCATTAAATATAGACAACCGTTGTCGAGAACCAAAATGAAATGGTCTTGGTTTTCGATTTAATCTTTCAGTTTTAAACCGTTTGGTGCAAAGTCTATAATTTTGAGGCCTAATAGACCGATATTTTGAGGCCTATATTGGACGGCCGACATAACTCTGCGATTTATTTACTTCTTCAATGCAGGCTTCGGGAAGATAGTTGAATTGTTTGCGCGATTGTTTGCCATAATACTACATCTGCTTGCAACAATGCAGAATCAACTATCCATCAGTTGACACTCTACAAACACGCTAGAGTGTGTTGCCATCAAATAACAAACATGGAAAAAAGCTTGGGCAGAACCTGAACAGAAATACGCATTTCTAATGTTTCGTTTTTTTGCAAACAAAATTAACTGGATAGTGGACATACCGAACACATGATAGACCAGACCGTAGCTATTACAATAAAAATGAAGAGAAAAAAAAAACAACAAATTAACTGAACAAAAAACGGTTTCGCCGTTTAGAAAAAAAATATTACAGCTCGTATGCCCATACTCACACCTGTCAAGGAACACGAATAAAAACGGATTAGAGTTCACTCGAACGCAACGAACTATAATTTGAACTCCAATTCCAGGGAACAAGGATTGTCACATGCCATCCTGCACACAAAATACACGTATAGTCACTCACAAGAATCAGACTTAAAATGTAAAATGCAGACAAATTTGGAAAATGCCAGTATAATACACAAATTAAGTGCATGTACATGCACAATCATTAAACATTTCAAATACAAACAGTGTTCACTTTCTGACATAACCATTGAGTAAAACGTATCCTTGTTACCTGGAATTGGAGTCCAAATTATAGTTCGTTGCGTTCGAGTGAACTCTAATCCGTTTTTATTCGTGTTCCTTGACAGCTGTGAGTATGGGCATACGAGGTCTAATCCTTTGTTCAGTTAATTTATTTATTTCTCTTACCGGAGACTACGAGCCCACACTGTACACTCTCCATTCTAAAACTTCATCTATACTTAACCTATTCAAGAAAACCAGAACAACAGAGTATACCCCTTGTACAACGAGCTAGGTCTTAGCAACGTCTACACAGCATCACAACACTAACACAAAATGAAGAATTTTGCCCTTTCCTTTGATAAATAATGCGAGTTACTTCTCGACATAGACCAAGACACACTAAAAGAAAACCTGCTAAACCCAGAAATAAAAAGGAACCTTATTACTGGCTTTCATCTTTTCATGTCGTAAATGCTGGGTAAATGTATCTTTTCCTTATGTACTAATCCATGTGATCCCCCCCCTTCCCCCACCCCAAACAAAACTTGTCAAGCATTCCCGCCAATCTTTTTGGCCTTTTGAAGTCGTGATATCAAACACCAAGCTCTTTCGCTAAGTAAATCCCACCAACTTAGACTTCAAACCTTAAATCGAATACTTGAAAACTGTGCAGTAAGCCGTTTTCAGATTTTTCATTAACCTTTGAACTATTACGTGGTGGGCTTAGCTTGGTGAAACAGTTTGGTGTTTGATATCAACACTTCAAACAGCAGAAAAGCTTGACGGGAATCCTTAGCAAGTTTTGTTTTGGGGAGATAAAATTAACTGAACAAAAAAAAAACATTAAAGCTCCTATCCCTATGGTACTTACAGCTGTAAGGTGCACAAATAAAAAAAGAATTGCCGGTAACTCGAACGAAACTGACTATAATTTGACACAATTCAACTGGCTTCCCAAAGACCCATTGTAGAACTAAATAAGTCGTTCAACCGTGTCGGCCACTCAATTTTAAGGCCGTAAGGCCTCAAAATTAAAGACTTATCACCCTACGGTTTAAAACGGAAAGATTTATGCGAAAACCCGGATCATTTCCATTTGATTCGTAGTAACGACAACTACTTGTTATCGTGGCTGAGCGGTGAAAGAGCTCAGATTGGTTACTGGCGGTTTGTGGATCTGGTCGACCCCCTGGAAAGGGGATCGTGGCAAAGTCGCCCCCCCCCCCATGCATTCCGACCAGGGTAGCGTGAGAGGCTACCATGCTCCATCAGCAGCTGTGGGAACTATTCTAGCCAATTTCGGACAATCTTTCGGCCCTACGATGATCGGAAGTTTCCCGGATCGAATCCCCGGGTTGGCAGTTTCCCTTTACCCGATGTTTCTTCTTCTCTCAAAAGTCTGGTAATGCTCTAAATCAGCCACACGGAATTAATTTAAATTTGAACCGACTCAGCTCAAAAAAAATTAATTAAAAAAAAAAACCTTCCCCGCGCCGATCTGGTGTGCTGCCACCTTGTTGCACTATTGTTGCAGCATGGTAACGATTTTAATATTGTTATCCTCTTTTTATCTTGCTGGAAATCCAGGGTTTTTTCCGTTTGAATTGTTCCAGCTAAATTGCCCCTATCATCGGTGTGGGGCAGATAACCCAGTATGGGTTTGTGCTCCCTAAAATAAATGCAATCCTGTCGGCCGTGATCATGTTGATTGTGGCCGTGCTCACGCCCGTCCTGGTTTTTCTGCTTGGATTTTGCCAATTAAACTGCCTTTCTCGCCGTCAACCTAAACCGGCGCAGGTAACCTGATTTGGGGTCGGATCCCCGGAAGTCAAAAACAAAAAAAATCCTGCCGACCGTTCTAATAACATTCTAACATTGTACACAGAATTCTCCTGAACAGAGCCAACTAAACAGATGTTACGAAACAGGGTCTACTCTACGTTTAGTTGCGTAAGTAATATCGAGTGCACCAATCCAATAACTGTTATGAGCTCCTCCTTTGCAGGCGTATTTAATTTCGCTTTTTTTTTGTGCATCAGATCCATTAAACTAATTTGCCAAGCCATTACTCCTCTTCTTACTTGTAGCTTTAGGGCCCACAAGACCTTTCTGCCCTTTCAAAGGCCTGTCACGTGATATGTGACATTTCAGCAGTTGGTCCCCACGTTCATATCAAGCAAATCTTAGCATCACAGAACGCATCAAGGCCTGGAAGTACAGCAGGAAGGCATGCGCAGGACCAAGAATGTTAATGACAATTATAATGCTACATACTGTGAATCAGGAATTTAAGGCAGAGGGCTTGCCTTTACGTAAAATGATAATAGGAACTGTCTTGTGCTATATGTTGTTCAGCACATGTTTTTTTTTTTTAACCGGTATGTTTCCAATCTATGCAATGGTTAAGCAGTTATAGGGAAAAAAAACATTTCTGGGGAAAGGGTGCCTTGGAAATCCAGAGGAATCCAGCATGAGCATCACCGATAATTTTAACTTTGTTATGTTGTTCCTACAGGTCAAAAGGATCACTGTAAAAAATTGCTTGGTATACGCCAGGATTCAAGGAACTTAAGGACGCTCCCTTTTAAAATAGAGCACAGTGATAAAATGACACACAAGGGTGATGAGGAATAGAGGCGAAGGTGGTTACCCATTCCAACACCCACCTACGTTGGCGCATGGGTGAATTTGGCGTATAGGTTGAAATCTGTCTATCACTAGCTGTTAACCAGTGGGATCACGCGTGCACCCGTTGGTGGGTTCCTTTACCCGGAATGCAGAAGCTGCCGATCACGAGTTCTGTCGCTGATTGTATTAATAATGGGGAATGTCTTCAAGCATTAGTTGAAAAACTTGAAACTCGTACTTTTAAGCCTCGTTTTATGTGTGACGTTTTTTAATTTTAAATTTATTTCTGACGTACAGCTAGCCACGAATTGTTGTTGTTGATGGAACTCTTTTTCCGTCACACGGAGATCGAACCTATGAACCTATTTTCAACTCGTATAGCTTAAAACGTATAAGTACTTCAAGGCCCACGTTCTTGTAACAGTTATTTTAATGACACTACAGTAATATTGTGGTGGTAGTTTTTTTTGTTAGGGCAATTCTCGAACCATCAGGTCTGTACGCAACGGCCACTTTTTGTTGTTGTTATTGCTGTTGCTGATTTTCTTGTTCTTGTTATTGGGAATCTTTGCCTATATCGAACCAATGAAACGATTTTCAATTTTCCTGGCTTGCAATGTAGGCATCAACAAGGCCCATTGCCTTTTGATAGCGATAAAATTGCCGAAAACCCTAGCCCAATTTTATTGGTGTATGAACTTAAACCCGCAAATAGAACATAGAATGCATGTGGAAAATGTAAAATTATTACGACAACGGGTTCAAAACTTAACGTGGACACAGACAAACAGACACCAGAGTAGGATTAGAAGATCCTTAGTATTGTTTAGCACCGCGCCTCACTAAAATGGCACGCATAACACAGAAAATAGTATATATGTGTATATATTTACACATACATACACATGGTGGTCCAAAAAAGTCTTGAGTCGGCAGCACAGCAAACGTGTGGTGAGGAATAGTATTTAAACACACTGACATTATAATGACACATGAGAAACGAACAAATTGATCGCAAATGTTAAATCTCCTGATGGTGTATTTTAAGTAAATTGCATTGCAAACTTCTAAACTAAATATCCCAGAGTAGTGGCTTAAATTGAAAAGTTGTGCGGGATAACAGGACAAAAACAACCCATAAATCAGAACGAAAATCACTTCAAAATTGTACGTGATACGGAAGAATCAAAATGTATGGAGGACCTTATAGTCAGCCCTTCACTGTTTGAAGATCAGTTCTTCGCCGTTCTGCCGTTGGGGACTGTTGGGGACAGACGTTTTACTTCGGGAAACCTTAAAATTAAAGTTTGGGCAGTCGAGGTCTTCGTAGGCCCATTGCTTAAGTACGCCACACTAGTGTGTTCCCCTTGTCTTGCGAAAGAGATTGACCTAATTGAGTCCGTCCATCGTACGTTTACCAAACAACTTCTTGGACTCCGGAACGTTGGTCTCATTGAACGGCTATCAAGGGCAGGGCTTGAGCTGGTGGAACTACGGAGATTGAGATTTGACCTGGGGCTGTCTCTCCACAATACTCGGGGCCACCCGTGGAAACTTGCTGTCCAGAGATCGCGTTTTGACTGTAGAAGAATTTTTTTGCAGTTCGTATTGTCCTGGTTTGGAATGCTCTTCGCTCAAGGCCAATGTGTGGGGACTCGCAGAGTGGGTTTTGTCGGGAGCTGCACACCGATTTTCTTAAAGAAACCCAAATTGGCACCAGTATGGGTTTTGGAGGGCATAACTACAAGGTGCACTACATAAAAAAAAAAAAAACGGAGGGAAAAACAACGGAAGAGCGGATTTCTTAGGCTTAAAATAACGTTGTTTTCTCCAACAACAATATACGCGCGTTTTAGGTCTAAGAAATCACTCTTCACAGCATCGGCTTCAGTATAACGCCCTTCTGTTTCTCTCTGCAGTGCCCCTTGCAACTAACCCATTAAGGCTCCAGCATAGAGTTATATACATCTCTCATATAAGGCAGACTACGTGTTTATATCACAACACGGAACAATAATTTGGCTTCGTATAATAATTTTAACATTCCTGGATTGCTATGGAAACTGCCGACTGTCCATCCCGTGCTGCAAGAATGAATAGGCTTAACCTCGAAGCAATACGCCTAACTGTTGTCGCTTACGAAACTAAAACGGGGTGATAACAATTAGGCTTAAAATTAGGCTTCATAATTATTTAAATGCTATCTTCTCACGCAAGCTAACATCGTTTGACCTATAATTGTGATAATTCTAATTTAAAAAAAATTAGCGTTCGCCATTGCAGTACGTGGCAGAGGTGTGCACTTCAACATTGTCGTAGGAGGCGGCGTAGGGAGCCGCGGATATTTTGAATCTTTTGATTATTGTGAAGTACTATCGTTACTGATGATTGTTTAGCTTGCAGTTAAATGCTTTATTGTTAATATTTTCTAGTCTAAGAAAGGTACTCTGCAATAAAACTAAACAATGTAAGCATTATTGACGGTGGCAAGTTCTTTGCCAGCTTAACTACGGCGGCTAACGTGTTATTTTACGAAAAGCGATGACGTAAAGAGGCTGCAAATGCAGAAATAGAAACTTGGGAGCAAACGAAAGCATCTTAAAATTAATATGAAACGTGGCCTACCTAAAATGAAAAAAAAAAAGCTAAAATGTTAAAAACATCAGCAAAGAGCTTCACCTCAAATGTAGCGGAGTGAATATTGCCCCCCAGCTTTTTAAGGACCATTAGAAAATATTACAAAGCCATTACAATGATAGTAAATACAAATTTAAAATAAATTTCTCTCCGCTCCCCCTACAATAGTCCCAAAGCCTGTTTCCTAGTTATTAACTATAGGGGAAAGCTTCACTGCATGCAGGCGTGTAAAGCAGTGAAGCAAGCAGGGTGTGCTAGGTTCCTCATTTGATAAAAGCTGCACGCAGGAATGTGTACCTCATTACACATCTGCCAGACCACGGTTTATTATAAGATATTCATGTGGTTTTACGTGTATTATGACAAATTTGTTGACTTTTTTCACGAGAGTAGAGTTAGTAGAGTAATTCTACTCCCGTGCTTTCTTGTACTTGTTAACTCCAGTCAACAGCGGTGTAAATAAATATTTTTCTGAGGTTTTAAATTTTACGCTCCCCCCCCCACCTCCCATTCGACGTAGCACCTTCTTTAAAACGTACGACCACGTTTCACACAACTACTCTTGAAACTGACTTCGATTTTGTTGTTCAATATTGCATCTTATTACA
>JAHWFP010150975.1:0-10457 GCA_023313725.1 Lithobius niger | reverse complement strand
TATATATATATATATATATATATATATATATATATATATATATATATCACGGAAAATACATAAAAGAACACCATCAACGCTGGTTGGAGTGTATTGCCTATTCAGCCTGTGGAGAAATACAATCTTGAAGAACACTAACCTGGTGGCCTCTTTTTTTTTACCAAATTTATATCTAGACACACGCTAGTGTCTCGCGCCCAGTTATGTAACAATCATCACAACAAACATCACATCAATTCAATTGTCGAGGTTGTAAACCATCGTAGCGCGGCGCCATAGCGTCAGTGTCTTATATTTTGAAGTGGGCACATTTCAAGTACTTGGGGAAAAATAATAATGCGGTACAAAAGCTTAAATTGTGTTGAAATCAAGAGCAATGACTCACCTGACAAAAATAAAGCTCGTGTAGGAATGCCAGCTAAGCTGCTTTCAATGCAAAATCTGACCCCCAATAACGTTGAAAATGTGTAACTACCTAGCTAGCTAGCTAATTCTAGTTCGCTCATCCCCATGTTAATTTCCATACGGTGATTATTCATCGATACCGAGATAACGGGAAGGCTTCCAGCTATGAAATTGAACGAATGGCTGCAGTACGATACGAAATTCATACCTTTTATGGTTTGGAGCCTAGGGTGTAACGAGGATGACGTGGGATGGCGCTTAAGTAGGAAAATATTGTTATAACCATTGTTAGTATTCTCGGCATCGTCTGTCATTGGACAGCCAAAGTTCGGACAATGACAACGTGTATACTGACGTGCGTGCCTAGACACACACTACTGTAGCACGATAAATCTAAACAACGTTGCCAAAGAAATTGTATTCACGTCCAATTCACAAAAAATAAACCACTCTAAAAACAAAGCAAAACAAACAAAGCCAAAAACTGGTGAAGAGGCCACCAAGTTGAGATTGGTTCGGCGCTTCAAAGGAATGATATCAACACACCAAAACTAACGAAATAAAACAAATTACAACAAATTAAAACTTAGCCAAAAACCTATAAAGAGGTGACCAAGTTGAGAATGGTTCGGGCTATAGGCAAAGGTTGTAGCAAATTGTTGAAAACAAATTTCTACTTGACGTGCCACGTTATTACACATCTGCACGGTAGTGGAGTTGAGTTTAATACACAATTAAAAAAAAAAAGGACTGATATCATATCAAAAAACAAAACTGTTGAAAGGGGCCGCCAAGTTCCGAATGGTTCGGCCCTTCAAAGGAGTGACATCAACACTCTTGCATCAACTAGCAATGTTCTAGTTTTCATTTAACCTTCGAACTTTTAAGCGGTTACGATTAACTTGGCGAATGTTTTGGTGTGTTGATATCATTCCTTTGAAGGGCCGAACCATTCGGAACTTGGCGGCCCCTTTTACCAGTTTTGGTTTTTGATATAATCAAATAAACTGCAACCCCACTTCCGTTGCCTCGTGAACATAAATGTCTGACTGCTTTAGCCATTCTTGCACAGTATGGTATCAAAAGTCGTGCTCTGACAGTCCGATGTTTAAGAACAAAAGGCAACGTAAATAAATTTGCCTGTGCTTTATTTTATATTAACCGAACCCTTTTTTTTTCCGCCTTGTACAAATCTTCATGGGGGAAAGGATTAACCAAAAATAATTACTAATACTGACTAATTAATTACAATAAATTCCGATGACTGGAAATAAGCTCATACCTTAAAACCAAATACGTCAACCGAATTGCCTGAACAAAGGTGTTGAGACTCCTGTAAGTCTCAAAAAAAAAAACTGTATATGGAAGGAGTGGGGGAACATCACATGCGACGATTTCCCCATCATCAAACAAGTTATTTACGACAACCTAAAATATACAACGTATTCAGCTACTTTTATGTTGTAAACACGCTACAAGGCTTGTAGGTGCTTAGGAGACCAACTCACGTCACGCAGCAAGGCCGCCTTGGTAATAATAGGTTTAATCTTCCCAGAGAGATCGTTTGGTGCATTAGCCCGACATTAATTTGAGGGCACCATTGTTTCGGCTTGAATTCTCGGGGGATCGTGTAACGTAATGACAGGTTGTTATGGGTGAGGCACCAAAGGGTGGAGTTAAAAATCGATTTTCTAAATGGATGAAGCCGCTCCAGCCACCAGTCACCTTGGTTAACAAGTGAGACTTATCTTAGAAGGCAGTGCCTGTGTTACATAGGTAACTGGTGCTTGTAAAATCCAGCAAGCTCGATTAGGTTGCTAATTACGTTAGGCCGTAGAACAGAGGCTACTGAGCTGTGGAAAGCAACAAAACATGTATCAAAATTTATAATTCGGTACCAAAAAGTTATTAAATGTGACCAGAAAGTGAACGATATTTCTTAACTAAGCCAGCAGTTGATCTTGGATACAGAAATGTCAAAGCAAGGTCATGCAATAGGATGAACACTAGTAAATTTGCAATTGCACTTGCGCACGAACAGTTTGCTCTAATCGAACCGTTTATTACCGTTATGTATTTTTAATAGTGAAGTTACTTTAGGTTTATTGTTGTATATTTTACGGTGGTAAGTACTGTTGAATATTTTGTAATATGTGTTCCAAGTGTCAAGTTGGTACCCTTATTTCCAAGCACATTTTTCAGGCCCCAAATGACTGCCACGTTATTCTCGGATTTGAAGATATGTACTCACTGCCTTTTGTTGTGCTGCTCCAGCAGTGGGTGGAAGTTTGCTCAACTGCACTTCCGGTCGACAACGAACAGTGAATTTATTAAAACAATGATAACGTTGGGTATTCGATGAGTTTTCATATGTTCCTTTTTGAAAGGAATAAGTGCTAGAAATTTGCTTAATTTAATATATTACGCAAGTTTGCAATACATCTCCCTTTCAAAAAATTCATAGATTCGGCTACACGGTCAAAAAACGCAAAAAAAGGTCGCAATTTTCAAAGATGGCGGCGGGACTCATAATCAGAAAGGTGGGGAAAGGTGGAGGAAACTTTACAATACACTTCAGAACATAGGCTATCTAGCAAATTTCATCTCATTCTGAATTAGCTCCATGGAATGTTGAAATTGAACTAATTCTACGGGACTATATAATATTCATGCCAAGTTTTGATGTTATACTACGTGTAATGGTCTAATTAAGCTAAAAGGATATAATTAGGATCAATGAAAGATAAAGAGGTGTTTTTTTTCCTAATATAAGTAAGAAAAATGATTTACCATAAATAGGGGCTGCGATACAGCTGCTCATCTATGCTAACATCGCACTTTTAGTTTGCAGGAGTTTCGACTTTAAAACTGCTGCTGGCGTATTTTTTACTAAACTAAGCGGGCGTAATTAGGAGTGGAACAATGCGGAGATCTTATTTTTCCAACACGGTAACAAAATGGTTTATCATAATTCCGTGCCGAGTTACAGCTATTTACATTTTTCTATTCTTGATTTTCTGCTTGTATTCGTTCTGTTTCTACTCAATATTGCTGTACTGGGGGTTCTAATTAGACTAAATGGGTGGAGATGTGCTTTTTCTAACAAGAGCAATAACACGGTTTACCATGGTTAGGGGTTAAGCTACGGCTGTTATTACACAGTAACATTTTAGTGTTGTATTCACCCTGAGTTTGAATTTTCGTTGATGCTGTGGTAGACTAACAGTCATAGCTTGGTCTCATAATCATAGTAAACCCGTTTTAATACCCTTGTAGGAAAAAACCCATCTCCACTTTTCATACGATTCTTATTAAATCTATTAAGTAAAACTGGAAGTATCTCAGTAGGAGTTTTAAGTTCAAGCGCTGTGCAGTTCGGATTATTCTCACCAAACAGTCACCATGACACGCGTGCAACCTTTATCTCCAAGTTAACGTCAACACTGAGTCCAGTCAAGAACTGCACGATGTGGGAAACAACAAATTGATTGAAAGTAGTAAATAAGCTCTGTAGTAAATAAGGGTAAACTTCATTATCAACACCGATTGCAGACCTTTCGTACTAATTAAGTTTTGTTGGCTTTCGTTAGGAATTATTGCAAATTTACAAATTTACTTCTCATTTTAGAAGGTAGAGAGACCAAGAAACAAAGGCACTCTTGAATGGTAAACTCAATAAGACATCTCCTCTTTTAAAGGTTGAAAATTAGATTTGCATCTCATTTACTTTGATTCCGTTTTGAACACGTTTTGGTTAAAGACAACTGGGTGAATTAGGCTTCCAGGCAAGCATGAACGCCACACAGGGAAGCAAACATTTGAAGAAAAAAAGTAGGGGCTCATCGAAAAGCAGGCGTTACGGAAATGTCAAGAGTCATTGTATTTACTTTTTTTTTTTTTTTAATATACTAATGGTTGACTAGAGTATGTGGGTATTTGGTGGGATGGTGGAAGATGGGAGAGTAAGGAAGGGCTTTATTTATTAATCTTTGATTTTTTAAAAATTATTTTTCTTTTATTTCGTATCAGGGTAGATTTGCAGCCTGGGAATTTCATGAAGAGTCCTTGATGTTGGTAAGGAGCTGCAAGAGCTGTAAATTAAAGAGAATACATTTTTTTTTAGCCTTCGAATTACCATTAGGAATTCAACGTGATTTGCTTCACGAAAATTACTGCGTCTTTCTTTTGCCGCATTCTAATTAGGTTGCCGATACGTATGTGGTTCAAAATCAAGCTAGTTTCTATAACCAAACGTTACTTTAGTTTGGTTATAGAAAGACGTTAATACTTTTAAAATAAGGTTACGGTGGATAATAAAAAAAACTGCAAGTTCTTTTCTCTCCAACCTCACGTGATCACTTTGGGAGACTTAGATTAGATTAGATTAGATTAGATTAGATTAGATTAGATTAGATTAGATTACATTACATTACATTCAGGGCGCGGTAAACCTACGCGTATTTTCTGCCCGATAAACAATATACCAAACACTGAAGAATTATGAACTCAATTTCACAAAGTTCCACTCAGAACAAAAATTAAACCTATAAATTAAAACTGAAAATACTATCTATCGTAAACGCAACTACAGACTAAAATTAATGCAAGCTTAAATAATAGTTACTGTTTTTGTACATAACGAGGCCAGGTTCCGTCCTAACCAGCACAAAATTCTGCTACAGCATTCATTGATCGAAAATGTACATCTTCGTTTGAGAATTTTCGTTTTCTTTCCACAAAACGACCAACATGCTGACTTACACTGAAAAAACATGGTGAATCGAAAACGAAACCATACAACGAAATTACTTCGGAGAATCGTTCTGCAGAAAGAAAAACAAAAATTCCCAAACCGAATTCCACTCGTTGCTCTATGAAATGTATAATGTGAGCGCTTTAGATAAGATAAGATAAGTTTATTGCCCGAAAAAAGACAACGGGAAACAGGAAGGGATCTGTGTGATCCACTAACACCTGATCCAATTTACACCACCATAAACACAATAAAACAACAATAAAACAAACACGACGTTGCCGCAAAAACACCTAAAAACACTAAAAACACTTTAAAAACGAAGAGAGGTCAATCTTTTTGAGCCCCTGTTTAAATGTGTACGGACTGGTCGAGGCCACCAGCTCGGACGGAAGACTATTCCACGGGTATACCACACTATTAGCAAAGAAATATTTAGTGCAGTCCTTTTTAGTTACTGCAACAGTGAGTTTCATGGGATGACCCCTAGTATACTCGTTCCCACGTATTTTAAAAAATAGCTTGGGTTCTATATCGACGGGTCCTCGCAGAATGGAGAAAGTGACAGTTAGGTCCGCATGAAGACGTCGTAATTCAAGCGATTCAAGGCCTAGGTCAGTTAAGCGCTGCTTATACGACAGATTTTAACAACTTCCGATACATTTTGTGAAGGATCTCTGTACAGATTCCAGCAATTTTATATCCTTAATGTGATGTGACGACCATACTGGGCTTGCGTATTCCAGAATAGGTCGTACATAGACAGTGAAAGCCCTAGCCAAAGTTAAGGCATCACCAGATAAAAAACAACCCTTAATCAAGTAGCCCAGTCGCTTTGCACGAGAGACCAACAAGGTGCAATGATTCGAGAAATTTAAATCGGAGGTCAAATATACTCCGAGATCCTTTATACAATATTCATAAGGTATGAATTTTCCAATATGTATTTGTAGTTTAAGTTTTTGCTGCCAAGTTGGAGTGTTAAACATTTCTTAGTGTTTATCGGCAGCTGCCAGTCAGAAGACCAAGTGTTTACAGTTTCAAGAGCAGATTGTAGAGATATATGGTCATTTTCGGTTTTCATTTCACGATAAAGTTTAACATCATCAGCGAATTTTGGCACTTTAACACTGCTGTCATTTAGTATTAAATCAGAGATGAAAATTAAAAACAACAGGGGTCCCAATACGGAGCCCTGAGGCACCCCGCTAGTAACTGGGCGTGGGTCGGAGACAGACTCCCCGACCACAACTGATTGTACTCTATTATTTAGAAAGTCTTTAATCCAAGCCAGGATTTGTTTATCAAGTCCAACCATTTTTAGTTTATCTAGAAGTTTACTATGTACCACAGAGTCGAATGCTTTCGCAAAGTCGACACAAATAACATCAACCGGATTACCACTCTCGAGCGACTTTGTCCAATCATTTAGACAGCTCAATAACTGCATGGTAGTAGAGCGACCAGGCAAAAACCCGAACTGGTCATCGGGGACCATACAAAACCTGTAGAGGTGATTAAGAATAGCATCACGAATAATCCTTTCGAGAATCCTGCAAGGGATGCAGGTGAGAGAAATTGGGCGATAGTTTGCCGGATTTGCTGTATTACCCTTTTTAAAGATTGGGCTAACTCTTGCAAACCTCCAAGCATTTGGCATGGTTCCCTGTTCAAATGACGATTTCAAGATTAGAAATAAAGAAATAAATAATTAGAAATTTGCTAATTTCTTATAAAATATAGAGCTAAAGCCATCTGGGCAGATGGTAGAACTATTTTTAAGACAACTTAATTTGGTAAGAATAGTTTGTGGTGAAAACTCAAGAACATCAATTACTGATAAATTCATCTGTGACAATCGATTTGTGGATTCTAAAGGAATTATATTTACAGTGTTGTTATCAAGCACGAAATTTGAACAGAAAACTTGATTTAGTGCATTTGCTTTATCAAGTTCGTTTACTAAGAGTCCATTGTTAAAATGCAAAGGTGCAATTTTACTAGAAACCTGTGTGTTACGTTTAACGTGTTTATAAATAGCGCTCATTGTCCCCTCCTGCAGGATCTTGTGTTCACATTTTATCACATGCTCCTTCCACATCGATTTTAATTTTACTCTGCACGTCTTATATAACTCGACTATAGTATATAACTCGACTTTAGCACTCAACTCCTTTCCAAGAAACTTCCCTCGACCTTCAGTCTCGGGAAATTAAATCTGGAAAAGAGTTTCGTGCTAAAACACACAAATTACCGATTGCATAGAAGCATTTGAGGTTTATAGGCGATAACACTTCAGTAGCTATCGAAGGCTGCTGTGCTGTTGTCAGTAATAATAGCTCTAGAGCTTTTGTCGATAATATGCCTACTGTAGCAACCGGATTACAGGAATGTAACCTGATTTAACACTAACGAACGCTAATTACCTTGCAATTATATCCTGAACAATTATATAATTTCAAATTAATTAGCATGAGTATGTATAAGTTTGGTTAGTGGCTGAGTGCGAAAACATTTTCAGCCGCATGATCCACAAACGCTACAGGGCTGTTTTATTGGAGTATATCCCAATTCAAAATAAATAATGATAAAAGTTCTAAACATTCTTTGTGTTTATTAATGTTTATAACGTAATGCTACGTTTTATTAGCTTACCATTCTATCAGTTCATACAATTTTTTTGTCTCCAACGAGAAATTATAGGCAATGCTGCGTAGGCGACTTCCTCGTTAAACGCGCCGCATCAACCACGCACTGCTAAAATCCACCGAGAGATGGCTCTGTGCGTGCCCCTACACTAATTTTAATAGTTTGCTAATAATTACCATGAGATCGAAAATCTAAAAGACTAATGCGGTGAAAAATAAAATTATTTATGCCAATACATCCCCGGAGAAATATTATAAGATAGAAGCCTAAAAAATTACTAAGTGTGATGTTAAAATACGAAAATCATAATGAATTTGAATCGTCGAGGTTGCCTACTGGTATTTATACGAGTCAAAAGGGACGTTTTTAAAGTCAGCGGCTTGCGAGCCGCTTGGAAGCGAGGCAAGCTTTCCCGTTTTTTAATTCAAGCCGCTTGCCGCTGAGAAACTTTCACGTCGTTTTTAAAGTCAGCGGCTTGACAGCTGCTGGCCAGCCAAGTAAACGAGGCTAAAGGGTGCTGAGTTCGCTGAGCTTACGCAACCAATATGGGGACACGATGTGCGCATGTGCCATTGCCGCGGAGCAACAATCGGCAACAATCATCATACAAGCGATAAATCTACATGATAGTTGCTTGATAAGTACGATATTGATAGCTGCCAGCAGCTCAATTGATTAGTCTTTATTCTCATCATCTTAAACGCTACTAATAATGCGATAAAACAGAGAAAAGAGATATAATAACTGATTTTGTTACTGTCGGCCATGTTTGTGCTTAGTAAGCTTCAAATAACGTCGTTTTTAATCTCAGCTTGAAAATGGGAAAAACGAAGGAAGCCGAGACCAAGCAAACTCAGCGTTCAGCAAGCAAGCCGCTGACTTTAAAAACATCCCTAATAGCAATGGTTTTAAACTAGCAGTTGGCGTATTTTTAGCTTAGCTCGGCAAGTTGCGCATGCGTACAACGAAAAGGACTCGGGGTACATAATCGAGTGATTGTACCACACTAGGTCGAATTATACCCCCTCCTCTACTTCCACTATGATATCAAGCAGGATATACTAATAGGTAATATCCCGACTGCAAGGGTAGTTATCGATTATTTTTGGAGCACAAAACTTTTTTCTCCCATTAAACTAGTGAGTGTTGTGTTGGCTAATTAAAAAGACCAGGAGTCACGAAGTGTTTAACGGAGTAAACATTTGAGTGATCCAAAAAGATTGATAACTACCTGCTGCAGAAGGGATATTTAATCATAGTTTCAGTTTATTAATAAACAATACGGTCGTATGTAAGAATTTCTGCATTTTGTATTAATGTTGTTGTACTTTTATTAACTTTTTTAACGAATCTATTAGTTGAGGCTTACGTAAAGTAGTCGGTCACTTTCGAATTGTTTCAGTTTCGGTATTTTTTTAATATGCTTTAGTGAGCAGACGTCCGCAGGTTGTATCTCCATAGAAATTATCACAGCATGTCACTAAAAATCTTTAATTTACGTATTAGTAAAAAAATTATCCTAAATGTTTATCTAACAGTTAAATTAGCCATATGCTTTCCATATTCCATATTTCCATATTCGTTATTTATTTGTATTTAGCTAATTGCAAATCGCTTTGCGGCAGCGCTGTTGGAAACACATCGGTCTATTCCGACACTTTTTGGATATTGCGGGAAAAAGCTCTTGTGACGTCACACTCTATGCGTACGCGCCCCACCGACGTCACGTATTTCTGTGATCTAACAAACTAATGAATACTAATTATAAAACGTAAGTCGGACCGCTCCGAACGTAAAAAGTGTGTTTGTGTGTATTAAGCTACCGAATTCCAATCGACAATATAACTGAAAATGAGCACTAGACGCCGGACGGCCAGCGCTAGCTTAAAATGGTAACCATGGTAACGAGTAAGTACGGCTTCTATGCACGACTCCGGCGGCTGATAATCGCGTGAACCGTCTCAATTGTTCTTCTTTGGTATCAACGTCTGCGCCAGCTATTTTTCGATGCTTACGGTTGTTTATTATTTACGAGGACAAGTCAGTTCAAGCTGTAAGCCTACGGGTTTGTCGGCACTCGGCAGTTGTTATACAGCAAACACCGCTTCTGTACCAGTCCAATAGACGACCACCACCAACCGGAATTTTGAGTACGTAACTGGCCGGTGTTTTAGTCATAAAATGCTTGGTTATTTTAGCGACTTATATGATCAACGCATAGCTGCATTGCATTATGTTATTTTATTATTTGGTTTCCTAATAAAGTTGTTAATTCGTCATCATGTAACTCCTATCCTGTTTGCGTTGTTTACGTAGCGCAAGCGCTGCGAAGCCAAACGATTATTATTGTGTAATCTCGTTAAAATACTACATACACATTCCTTTCCAGGCCTTTAAACGTAGTGTATGCCAGGGCTTAACATAAGTTACAAGTATTTTCTCCCCTTTTTAACAGAAACAATAAAGACGTTTATTTCCATTTCCCCCCCTCCCCGTTACCCAAGAGACGGGGGTCGCGAATTGGTTGCAAATTAGTCTTGACAGCTAGATTACTTTTTGCCTTCACCCCGATTGTTGCGTGACGTTACAGATTTACTGGGCTCCCCCAAAGTGCAAAAGGTCCTCTCTTCGGTTGTTTCTTCCCCCCCCC